>JAOXYD010216049.1:0-19610 GCA_028565735.1 Pinacopodium congolense
TCCTATCTCCTCTTGCTTTTCCTTTATTGTTTCTAGGTTCTCTTATTGTTATCCAGCTATGATAAAACTTTACACACGGATGCATCAATTTTTAGATCTAGTGGTAAAGTTGATGGTCAACCTTTTTAGTCATTAGCTTCTTAGTCATCCTCTAAAAATAGCAATAATTCAAAGTGAGTGTCTATAAAACTTTGAACTCAATTCTTCAGTTATTTCTCATGTTGAAATTCTTGATAGTTGAGTCGTAATTAGTTAAATTTATTCTCTTTTTAGGTTGAAGTTATTAGTTTATGTCATACAATTGTAAATGTGTACTATTACAATTAGTTGCTTTTACTAACATAATACTAATTTTTTTTTTCACTATCTTAGATGTGAAACAAAATACCTTTTTTTATGTTATTACAATTAGCTACATATAGTCAATAACAAAGATGGAATCTTTTTAGTTTTCTTTTCTACTGTTGGAAACCTTTTTGATGAACCTTATTAATCTTTTTTAATCATTTTTCTTGCATTAACCATAGGTCTCACATTAATGTACCTGTAACCAAGCATACAAATCATATGCTAGAAATCTTAATTGTTTAAGTTGTATACTACACTTTCATTGAATGATTTTTCATTTTGGCATGTAGCAAACGACAAACTTAAAGATTTAGAAGTAAAGATATATATATTTTTTAAATTGTGCAATTTTCCATAACCTAAATTTATTTGATACATAGCATTATGTGTTATAGTATGTCGTCTGAACTTAATTTTAATTGTATGTATGTTTAATATAATTCACATGTATGTTTTAATATATGCCACAATAGTTATACTTGTTTCAAAATGATGAAGCTAACTTATGAAAAATTTTAATCTAATAAAAACTTACCATATATAAGAAGTAATATTCCTTAATCAAGTGATGATATTATAACAAATAAAAGAGTAACTGGAATAAAAGGAAATTAAAGCTCTTAGAAATTAAGAAGTGTTAAACCAAGGACAGTTCCACCTAGGTCTTTATGATGACAAAATAATCTTGCTACTGATGAGTTTATTGTGTTTGATTTTTTCAAATGATAGGTTGAATAAAAAGTATTTAAGGGATACAATTTAGAGCTTTGGTACTTAAATAGAGTTCATGAAGAACCAAAAGTTAAAGAGAAGGCTCAATACCAAGATAGTGTTTTTAAATAGATTATATCTTGTAATTTTAATTTCAATCTTATCTTGGCCATATTAAAGTGTTTTATGGGCTTAAAGCTTGCATGATGCATCTTACATGAACCATTGACATTTACTATTTTTTTTATACAAGTTGCATAATTAAGAGAAATTGTATAGGAAAAGTTTTAAATGATCTTCTTTATACACTAAAACTTTTCAAGAAACTATTTTGAAGCATGTGTGTGTTAAATTTTGTGAAAAAGAAGTATTTGAAAATATTGAAATTTTTTAGAGTAATTTTGATGCATTAAAGTATGTTAAAAAGTGATAAAAATCATTATAGAGCAAGATTTGTTACCAATAACGGTCAACCAATCAATGCATATAATTGGTCGACCAACGTGCCATTTTTGCATAGGTTGGTCAACCAATAGGCATGAGAATCAAGTTCCAATAAGTAGTTATATTGGTAAAACATTAATTAAATGGTTTCTAATGTACTCCAATGGCTATAAACGACTAGTAGATTGATTTTTACCTATAAATATGTGTATTAAAGTGTGTGCTAGGCATTTAAGTGAAGTAGAAGTGAATTGAGAAATCGTTTAAGTATTTTTTTTATTGTTTTGGTGTTGTTTTGTGAAGTTTTAGTGCATACATAATTTGGTTTGTTTGTGAGTCCCGCTGAATGTTGATTAGGGTCTTGTATATTCTATTCTTATTTTAAATTCAATCAAATCTATCCCAAGACATACATAAGGCAAGTATACCATGTAAATAAGTAATACAATAGATTATGAGTCCAAAAGACCGTTCCCAAAAAGATTTAGAATAACTAATAGATTAATTAGTATGTAATTATCCAAAGCATTCAAATTGAAGTGAAAATTTAAATTAAATAACTAAACCAATTAACTTACTAACTAATGTAATAGATCACAAGCAGAAATTAAAGTTCACCAGTCTTAAGCCTAGCTAAGAGTTCAGAATTTAATAGATCAAATATCTTTAGAGAAATTCTATATGACTATATCTAGAGTATCTTCTCTAAAGTAAGATAAATTTGTGATTAATTTTAAGCCTTTTCTCTATTAATTTTATTTCATTATTTGGTCATTTAATTAACTTGGACTAATAGACACGAAAAGATAGAAAATTCCAATCTAAAATCCTCTTCTAGATTTGAAACCTTCATAATTAATTAAATTTTGGTCATTTATAAATTGAATTATGATGTTTCTTGACTTTTCTAACAATTAAGGTAGATTGTGCAGATCTTTAATTACTTAAGAATCTATCATAGATGGCTAGTCTACAATAGATAATGAAGCACTTAAATAGACAATGATATTTACACAATTAAGACAATTATAACATAGTTAACCCATTTACTTACCTATCCTTAATTATTAAAGAATTTAACTACACATGGTTTTCATCAAACACAAAGATTTAATTGAGAATCACGTAACCTTTGATAAAAATAAAGAGTTAAGATACAAAATAATAAAGAATTTGAGACATAAGTGAATTATAGTGGTCCCAATTATGAATGAGCTCCAAATCTCCTTAATTTTATTCTTGAACCCTTGAATTTACTAATTTGTGTCTCTATTACAAAATTTTGAGAGAACACTTAACAAAATATAACCTAAAAACTGTCTAAAAAGCTACAAAACCCTTTACCACTATGGATTATATAGAGTTACTCTAAGTTTACGGTTAATTGGGAACTAAATTCTTTGATAAACATCTTGTTAGTCATGTTGTTTGGGGGTGTAATGGCCCTTGAAATTAGGGAACAATAATGACATTCTAAAATACTTGTAATTCATTATTTGTAATGTGGTCTATAACGTCAATAAACAATATCCACAATGATGCCACTATAGATAATTGTTTGTCTTTCGAATTTTACTTACATTACAATAGTGGTTCACCTTAATATCAATGATGTTACTAGTGATGTTGGTTCTTTTTCTCTATCCAGGACTTTAATGGTGCTTCATAAAGATATCAATAGTATTATTGTAGACCATTATTAGTCTTTTGAAAGATCGTCAAAATATGGTCTTTTTCTTACCAAACTCCTCAACTGAGCATGAACTTGCATATTAACCAAAAATATATATAAATAGATAAAATTCATATAAATATATGGGTAAGAAAACATAAATTCAAAGCCTAAAAACTTATATAACACATCCCTATCAATTCCCCTACATTTGAACTATCGCTTATTCTCAATTAATTTATTTAGATACTCATTCAAAAATTTTTAATGGCAATCAAATACCAATTAAACTAATGTAACTAACATAACTAGCATATCCTAATTCATTCTTGATCATGGATTCACAGCTATGGTCACAAAATGTAATAAATCTAATTCTTATACATAATATCAAATCTTAAGATACTTATATTAAAAATCACGCAAATTCTCTTAAGATAATTCAATGACATGTGAATTTTAAGCTCCATCTTATTTTAACCTTTTTTTTCATAATTTACAGGGAAAAATGCATTTTATTTTCCATCTTTTCATAGCAAGTGCATTTATACTTTATATTGCTTTTTTTTTCATACAAATTTGTAATTATGATCAATTTCAGTTTAATTTCAATAAATTCAACCATTATAAATTTTAAAATTTTACCAAAATTACTTAATTTGAACACCATATTCAAATTCATAAAAAAAAACTTATACAAAATCTCATTAAGAGTTTAATGACCATGCATAAAAATTATTCAAAGGTTATATATTTCATAACCATAGTTAAGAAAATTAATAATCCATCATAAGTCAATAATACCAACTATATTAGCTATATTAATTAAATTAAAGCACATTAATTAACATTAAATAACTGTTAAAAATGTAAAATAAAATATCAAATGAATCACCATTAAATTTATAATAAGTCCAATGTAATGAGAATTATATTCCTAGGTCTCTCTTTCATACTTAAATTAAATATTATTCTCAATGTTAAAATAATAGAAATAAACATAAAAGAGAGAGAATGGAACAAAAATAGTCCCCCTGATATCATTAAGACATTATGTTCCTTTTGAATTAATAGTGGTATAACTATCTTTATCACTTAAAGAAAACAAAGAAAACAATGTGAAAGAAATCACAAAAAAATCAAACTAGAAACCTACAAAAGAAAAAGAAACATATCTTTTTTCAAGCAATACTCTTTATAAAGATCGTGAAGGAAGAGTATTTTGGAATATTTCTCTACTCAATTAGGTATGTGAAATTTAACCCACTACCTATTGACCTTGAAGCCTGTGTTCTGATTATTAGTGGCCTTCATGGTGCCAAATGGGAAGAATTTTGTCACCTTGAAGGGGGCATAATATCATGATCGTAACTTGTTAGGAAAAAGCTATATTTATGGATTGTAAACCAAGATTTTGTCACCCTACATTAATCTTTTGATATAGAATGTGCCTATCATGTCATCTCTTGACCGGCTTTTTATACCATTTCAATTTTTTATAAACATCGAACTAAAATTCATCCAACTTATTTAATTATAAGAGTCACTTTTCACTATCCTTTTTAAGTCAAAATTTAAAAAATTTGTTGAACCAAGGGTGGTTTCACCTAGTTTTGATGATGACAAAACAATGCTACTAATGTGTTTGTTATGTGATATAATGAAAAAACAGGGATGAAGATAAAATATGAATTTAGAAATAAAAAGATGTTATGATGATGCATCTTAGAGAGGAGATGCATCTTGGGGCCTTGAAGATTAAGAGCTATAGAAGATAAAATGGAAGTTATAAATATTGAGGGGAAATGGGCTTAAGATGAAAACCGAGTTATTAATGGATGAAAGATCAAGCTCCAAAATAGTTAAAAAAGAGTAGGTTTTGTTTTGTATTATTATTATAAGTGTCACTTTGGACTTTCTATAGTGTGAAAGACTCACATCATGCATTATGTTTTCATGATTAGTGATGATGCATATAGAATGTATAATCAAGAGGAGTTATGTGTGAATGGTTTGAAGATCCTTTTGATACACTATTTTTTTATAGAATTAGTATCACTTGTGTATGTTAAGGCTTGTGTAAAAAAGAGGATAAGTTATGTTAATAAAATTAAGGTTATGTGAAATAAAGTGGTTGTAAACGATAAGATCAAATTTGAGATTAGAATATTTTAATGTGTGTGATTATGTTAAGGATTTATGAAAAGAAGAAGATAAGATGAGTAAAAGTGATTACATTTAGAGAAGAATTTAAGATATGTGAATTACGTTAAGAAAATGTTTTCTAATGATTATAATTGTGTGAATGTGTTAAAATGTGCATGAATGAATTAGGACTTTATTTAGATTGATTTATATATGTTTTGGTGCATAAAAAATAGTTTGGAAGGAGACTAATCAATTAGTATGGTACATTGATTGACCATTTGATTGGTCCACCAATGTATGGCATAGGTTGATCAGTCATAATAAGGATCACATTTCAATGGTCGAAAATCAATGGAAAATGGAGTAAAGGTATTGGAACATTGGGGAATTTCCATAAATTACTACTTGGTGTTTACACCTATAAATAGGTGTGCTTAGGTGTTGTTAAGTATCCAAGAGTATAAGGACACATATAAAAGTTAATTAAAGTGTATTGATGTTGTGTTGTATTGTTGGTTGGTTTTTAGTTTGGTTTATGTGGTTGAATTTATTGCATTCATTCTAAAAAACTTTTTGTGAGCCCCTAAACACTTAGGTTGGTTAAGAGTGATATACTTAGAAGTTTATTTCATAAGGTAGTACATTTGCGAGTGTGAATTTATAAGGGTTATACTTTAACTTATTGAAAAAAGTGGATTGTTGTAAAGGTTATTTTTGCTGCTCGTAAGCCTACTAAAAAAGTGAGTCATCTAAAGGGTTGCCTTAGAAGTCATTGAAAAAAAGGGGACGTGATGGTGAAATTCTTAACAAGTTGTTAGGGAGTAGATGTAGAGAAATGGGTTGTCTTCAAACCACTATAAATCAATTTGTGTATTCTCTTACTTTAAAATTTTACTTTATAGGTGTTTTATACAATTGTTTATACTAATTATACAATTTTTTAAATTGCTTATAGAATTGTTTATTTAGCTTATACAAAATTGTTTAGAGAAATTAGTGGATTTAGAAAAATTAAGTTAGAAAGTTGTTTAGCTTCTGTAGAATAGTTTAAAGGAGTTTTGAACTTATTGTAAGTTCTAAAGGCACTTAAAAGGGAGGGGGTGAATTGATTATTCTTAAAATTTTCTAAACTAATCAAACTAGGATACCTAAACCAATTCCAAATGTAGGCAATCCCTATACTAAAATTCAACCTATAATGATATGCCAATTTAACAACAATATAAATAATAATCAACAATGAAATAGGCCATAAATAAAGAGTGTAAGGTTGAGAGGATACACCAAGATTTATAAAGGTTCGACCAAACAACTTAGGCTAGTCCTTTCCTAACACACTTGATTTTGGAGTTTTCACTATCACAATGTAATAAGTACAATTTCTTCAATGGATAAAAATTAACCCTTAACAATCAAAATATTCCTTTTGAAAGGTGAAGAGTAACCTTTAAAAACTATTTTTAAGGTAAAGAGAAGTCTATACAAGATCAAATAACCAAACAAATGAGAAATACCCTTTAGTAGTAACAAAAACACACCTATAGAGGTGTTTCACTTAAATCTCAATAAAATAAGGGCTCTTGTATTTTAAAAATTGTGATATATGAAATCATAAACAAAGTGATCATGATGAATTTGAAGAATAAAAATCAGATTTAAGCCTTGAATAATGAAGATGAAAGAACACAAAATCTAAGAAACTTGATGTCTTTAATGTATATGACCTTATACGCTTAAAATGTCAATAAGATTGCATAAATATATATAGTGTTAAGAAGCTGATATGACCATTAGGTTATTTAAAATCTGTTAGAGGGATGAAAAATAATTTAAAAAAGAAAAAGAAAAATAGTAAATAATTAACTAGTCGATTGATCTGTCTACTGTAGGCGTACCTATTAGGTTTTTTGTTTTGTTTTATTTTCAATGGTTTTTCATCCCTCTAAGGGAGCATCATATACCTACAGTACAAACTATTAAAACCTACTCCAATTCATTTGTTTCAATCCCAATTCAATTAGAATAATTTGTAAGTCATTTCCTAAGTTAATTTAAATACCAAGATATGAAAATTAAGGGTAAGACAAATTTGTCTTTGTTTATGACCATTTTGCACACTTTGAAAAGTATTTGTTTTAAACTTATTCAAAATCAATATATAACACTTCAAACTTATTTCTTTTGCTTCTAAAACATTGCAAACAAGTTATAAAACATATTTTAAGGATGTTTCAATAACTAAATTGATTTAATTGCCTCAAATTCAAAAATTAACTTGTTTAGTAAAAGTTTATGTAATTTTAAACTTATAAAAAGTATGAGTGAAAAATTTGAGCCTAAGGATTTTCTAAGCCTTAACTAAAACTTAAAATATAGCTTAAAACACCTAACTAATAGTCTTGAAGTTTCCTTAATGCTTGTTCTTCCATTTTCTTTAAATATCGCTTCTAAGTTTAAGCTTTTCTATTTAATTTAATTCTAAATGCACTTATCGTTTCAATTTTACATCATAAACTTAAATCACTAGTGAAAAATCATGTTTTGTTATCATAAAAAAATAAGATTAGAACCTTTTTTGGTTTAAAAATTACCCTTTTTATGATAATAGAACATGTGATACTAGGGAATACAAAATATTCACACTTAACCATTTCATATCAATAAACATAATGAAACAACAGATAATGTCATATGAGTTCTTATAACAATTGCAAATTACAACCCTCCTTAGTTCATGCATTAAAACAATTTATACTCCTAAATATATGCATTAATATATTTGGGAGCAATAACACATGAAGGGGTTATAAAAATACATATTGCTTCAAATGTGGACATTATGGATAAAAATGCAAAACATGCCATAAAAATAATTTAAAAAACTTAACTCTTCCCCTATATGAAACATTAATATCACATAAAATTCTCCCCCTTTTTGATATTATCAAAAAGTTAAAAAAAGTTAAAAAGACATTAATTGTTAAAATTTTTTAATTTTATGGAGGAGATCATATCAAAATTGAAAAATATGCATGAAATCACCAATTTTTTAAATATGTCAAAATTTAAAAACATGTATAAACACATCAAGATTGAAAATTCAAACATAAACATAAATCAAAGTTAGAAAATCATGTATAAAGATACCAAGTTTATATAGACCTACGATTAATCATCCCTAATTATCTTCTAACTATGCTAAATCTATCCTCATTAATTGGTTTTGTAAAGATATCAGTCAATTAGTATTGTGTATCAACAAACTATAATTTTATATCACTACTTTACACATGATCTCTTATGAAATGAATTTTTTTTATCTTAATGTGCATAGTCCTTAAATGTTAATTGGATTCTTGGTTAGTTATATGACACTTATGTTATCACACCTAGTAGGGATCTTAATTACCTCCATGCTATAATCTCTAAATTGTTGCCTAAGTTAAAGGACTTGTGCAAAATAATTATGGGCCACTCTATACTTTACTTTGGTAGTTGATAACACTACTGAACTTTACTTTTTACTAAACCATGACACCAATGTATTTCCTAAAATTTGGTAAGTTCTAGATGTACTCTTTCTATCAAAAATACTACCAGTAAAATCCATATTATACTAGTAAACTAAATCTATGTATGAATTCATAAGATATCATAATCTTAAGGATGATGTTCTAACTAAATACCTCAAAATTTTATTAACGTCTAAATGATAAGACTATCTAGGACTTGATTGGAACCAAGAATATAAACATAAACTAAACATGATATCGGGTGTACTAGTGATAAGATACAAAAAACAACCTATCATATCTCCTTAAAACTTATAATATATGTGTTTTCCTTCTCCATCCTTATTCAAATTTGTAGTAACACACAGGGGGGTTTCTAAAGGCTTTTCTTAATCCATTCCAAAACTCTTTAGCAACTCCTTAGTATATTTTTCTTGACTAATGAAAATTTAATCTTTCATTTGCTTAATTTGAAAGGAAAGAAAGAACTTAAGCTATCCAATCATACTTATCTCAAATTCTCCACTCATATAACTTGCAAAATTCCTTACACAACTTATCATTGGTAGCTCTAAAAATAACATCATCGTCATAAATTTGCACAATTAAGATATCATCATTTTCCTTCTCAATAAAAAGGATTGTGTCTACCTTACCTTTTGAAAAGCTATTTTATGTAAAGAATTCACTTAATTTCTCACACCAAGCTCTTGGAGCTTGTTTTAAAACATATAAGGCTTTTGAAAGTTTAAACACATGGTTAGATGCATCATGGTCTTCAAAACTAGGTGATTGTTCTCCATAAACCTCTTTTTGAATAAACTTATTAAGATATCTATGTGATGCAATTTAAAATCCAATTAAGATGAAAATGCCAAAAGCAACCTAATAGCCTCCAATCTAGCTACAGTTGTAAAATTCTTCTTAAAATAAATTCTTTCTTCTTGATTATAACTCTTAGCTACAAATCTTTCTTTATTTCTCATAATTTTATCTAACTCATCAAGCTTGTTTCTAAACACCCATTTAGTACTAATAATTTAATGATCATTAGGCCTGTGTACTAATGTCTAAACTTTATTTCTTTCAAATTGATTTAGCTCTTCATTCACAGCTAAAACTCAAGTTTTATTACTAAGAGCTTCATCTATAGTTTTAGGCTCTATATAGGAGATAAAGACAATATGGGATAAATCGCTAAATGATGATATAGTTACTTCACCTCTTTGAACATCACCTGAAATTTGGTTTGGTGGGTGGTCTTTCTTAAACCTCTACTCTTTAAGTAAACTCTCATCTCTCCTATCACCCTCACTTGTTCAATAATTTTTTCTCTATATGCAGGGGGATTATCTACATTATCCTTTTTTTGCTCTTTTAATCTTAATTTCTTATATCATTGGATAAACTTATATCAACATTATCAACACTTTTCTTCACATTAAAGGGCTTTGATTCACTAAAAACAACATGTATAGACTTTTCAATTATTATGGTCCTACTGTTAAACATTGTATAGGCTCTACTAGTAAAGGAATAACTTACAAATATGCCTTTTTCACTTTTTTCATCAAACTTACCTAAGTTGCCTTTAATGCTCTAAATGAAACACTTGCACCTAAAAACCTCTAAATAACTAATTTTCGAATTTTTACAATACTAAAGTTCATAGCAGATCATATCCATATAAGGTGTTATGTAGACCTTTTTAGATACTTGACATACACAAACTATAGTTTCTACTAAAAACACTTAAGAAGACTATACTCTTCCAACTTATCATAGTCATCTCTTGTAAAGTTCTATTTTTCCTTTCAATAATATCTTTTTGTTAAGGAGTCTTAAGAGTTGAAAAATTATTAAAAATCTCATTTCCATCACAATATACATAAAAAAAATCTCATTCTCAAATTCCTTACCATAATGGATGGAATCATATAACCTTTTTCTAATTGAACTCTCTTAGCAAATTTAACAAAGGACGTAAAGCATTCATCCTTATTAACTAGGAATATAACCCATGTAAATCTACTAAAATTATCAACTATCACATAAGCATGTAACTTTCCATCTAAACTAGTAACCCTAGATGGGCCAAATAAATCTATACATAAGAGTTCTAAAGGTTTAGAGTAGTTACCATATTTTTCTTCTTGCAAGAACTCTTGGTTTACTTTCTCATTTAATAAACATAAGAAACTTTGTCCTTTACGAACTTCACCTTTTATATCCAATTAACAAGCTCTATGTTACTTAAGTTGGAATATGCTCCATACTTATAGGCCATAACCTTCTATGCCTCATCTAAAATCTTCATTCATAGACATGAAACACTTATCATCATTGTTAGAGAGATCCTTTAAAATGTTATAGATATTTCCCTCTCTCGCCAATGAAAACAATACTATTATCATAAAATTTAGAAACTATGTAACATTTTACTTCAAAAGAAAATTTGAAATCCTTATCACAAAGTTGGCTTACACTTAATAAATTATACTTTAAACCATATACTAAAAGCACATTGTCAGTAGTACCATTTTTCTTACAAAATTTGTTAACGCCAATTTTCTTACCATTGGTTGTCTCCATTTATGATATAGCCTCCATCTTTACTTTTTAATGAAATAAATTAAGAAGCATCTCCCATCATGTGCCTAGAGAAGCTATTATCTATATACCATGTGCTTCTTATGAATTCCTATAAAAAAATATTTATTTCACTTTAAGTACTCACATTAATTTAAGTCCTTGAGGGTTAGATACCTTCGTACTATCTATGCCCTTTAGAAAACTATAAAAAGTTGATTGTCTATAATTTTTTTTCAACATATCCAAATCTACCAAAAATATATAAAACATAAAGAAAATGAAAATGTGGCCTAAATTTGTTCTTATAAGCATTCATAGGTACACCATGGTCTAGAATAAGCATAGGGGACATTCCTAGATTATTGGAAATGAATTTAAGATGCATGAACATAAGGTGGTCATTTTTTCCTCGTTAATGGCCAATATGCATTGTTTGATAATTGTGAATTTGTAGAGAAATTATGACTTTTTTTAGGAGCATACATATTCTTCTTATATGTAGGCCTAGATGAATACATAAATTCGTGATTGTTCTTCCAAGATTGTGAGCTAGATGATGATGCAAAATTATGAAAGGATTTCCTAGGAACATGCTCTTTATCTAGGTTCTTACCCTTTAAAAATATAGTTTTTACATTAGTAGCTCAACTCCTTTGAGTGAAACCAAAACCATGTTATTATTCGAAGTTTTTTTAGCACGAAGCATGTCATCGAGCTTTTCCTTTACCTTTGTAAAATTGTTTTGAGGTTCCTTTCAGTAATTTACCTCATTCTTTAAGGATTCATTTTCGTGCATAATCTTCTTCCTATCATCATCAACATTCATACTTTTAGTTTCTAAATTATGCAAGTCATTCCTTAGTTTCTCATTCTCTAACATAAGTTCATTAACCAACTTCACACATTCTTTATATTGGGAAGATAATTTCTTCCTTTTCAAGTAATTTCTTCCTTTTTAAATTCGCACCTTATAAACATTTAATCAGGTCATTATAACTCAATTCATATTCAACGTCCTTATTTTAATCACTATAAGAGTGTGAATCAATAGTACCTCATCATCCAAAACCATGAGATAGAAACTTTCAACATCCTTTTTAGATTTCTCACACTTCGATTCACTTGATGTTCTCCTAAAACATATCCTTCAATGCTTTACTCATCTTTCTTTCCTTCCTCTCACTCTTTTCTTTCTTACTACTTTCTTCTTTTTTATTCTCCTTGAGGAGAGGGCATTGACTCTTTAAATGGACTAGTTTCCTACATTTAAAACAAACAACATTAGTAGATGATATATTTTTTTAAAAAATCATTCTTACCTTGCCTTCTTCTTTTGGTGAAGATAGATGATTTTCTTTTAAAATCATTCTTACCTTACTCTCTTATTTTGATGAAGACCTTTTTCTTCAAAAGCTTCTTGAATTTTCTTATGAGGAGAGTTATATCATCTTCACTATCATTCAAAATGGTCTCCTTATCACTTGGCTTCTTTATTATGGCCTTAAATTTCATACCATTTATCCATGATACTTCCTCCACTTTGTTCTTTTTCTCCTTAAGCATAATTTCATGTATGATAAGAGATCCTATCAATTCTTCTAAAGGAAGCACATTTAGATCTTTTGCCTCTTGGTTAACAGTCATTTTAGCTTCCCATTCCTTTGGTAAGGATTTTAAAAATTTTCAAACAAGTTTAACATTTGAGTTTAATTTTCCTAAACCTTTCAATGCATTGATAATTTCAATGAATCTAGCATATAGGTTTGATATGCTTTCTTCATGATGAATGGAAAACAATTCATATTGATGAGTAAGCATAGAAGCTTTACATTATTTCACTTGATTTGCTTTCTCATATATGACCTTAAATATATGCCAAATCTCATGATTCATCTCACACATGAAAACTCTATTGAATTCATTTTTACTTAACGTACAAAATAAAATATGAGCAGCCTTATTATTAAATGAAATAAGTCTCTTATATTTTAATGTTTATTCTTCCTTTAAGCTTAGTGGGAATGTATGGCCCTATATTAATAATATCCTATAATTTAATATTTTGGCTATAAGGAAGAATTTCATCCTAGTATGCTAATATAAATAATCATTCCCATAAAATAGTGGTGCTCTACCATTGTTTTTCCCCTCATTACCAGATAAACTTAACAAGTGTGCCATAATTGGATGTTAACTCACTATTATATGCACAAGTGAGCCTAGTCTAATACAAAATGTAAGTTATAAAGGCATTTAATAGGAGGGGAAAATTGAGTTTTTAAAACATTTTATAATCTAATTAAACTATACCCCTAAACCATTTTCAAATTAATGTAATATCTACACTAAAACTCAACCTATAATGATATGGAAATGGATCTGACAATTTAATAAGAATATAGATAATAATTATAAAAAATAAACAGTAAATAAAAAGTGTAAGGTTGAGAAGATATAGTAAGATTTAGAGAGGATCAACTAAACCACCTAGCCCTAGTCCTCTCCCAATATACTTGATGATGGAATTTTCACTATAAGTACAATCTTCTTCAACGAGTGAAGAGTAGCCCTTAACAATCAAATCTTAGTTTTGGAAGGTGAAAAGTAACCTTTGACAAATTTTTTAAGGAAAAGAGGAGTCTATACAAGATCAAATAATCAAAGAAATGAGAAATCCCCTTTAGTAATAACAAAATCACACCTATAGAGGTGTTTCATTTAAATCTCCATAAATAAAGGGCTTTTGTGCTTTCAAAAATGTGATATATGATCAGTAAACCTATTGAAATCTATAAAAAAAAATAAGGACGATGAATTTAAATCATATAAATTAGATTTAATCCTTGAAGAATGAAGAAGAAAGATGAAAAACTAAGAAACTTGACATCTTTGATATATATATAACTTTATCAAGATTGCATAAAAATGGAAAAAAATTGTATAGAAAACTTATTCATAATGTTCAGAAGCTAATAAAGCTATTGGGTGTGTTTAATATTCATTATAGGGTTGAGAATCAATTGAAAACAAAAAAGAGAAATAGCCATTACATCTGTAACTAACACACCAGTCGAGCAATTAAACTTACTGGTTGACTATGATTGATTGATTAATATGCCATACTGGTCAACTAGCTACTACTATAGCAACATACACCACTTGAAAAAACCATTAAAAGCTACTCCAATTCATTTATTTCAATTCAAATTCAATATAAGCAAGTTGTAATCATTTCCTATTTAAATACCAAGACATGAAAATTAAGATAAAAAAACACAAATAATCTTAGTTTATGACTAATTTTACACACTTTGTAAAGTTTTGGTTTTACACCATTTCAAAGCCATTCTAAAACTTTCCCAACTTCTTTCTTTTGCTTTAAAAATATTGCAAAAAAGTTTGAAAGCACATTTCAAGACTGTTTCAATAACTACATTTATTCAATTGCCTTAAACTTAGAATTGATCTCTTTAGTAAAATTTTATGTAATTGTAAACTTATAAAAAACATGAATGCAAACTTTGAGTCTAAATATTCTCTAAGCTTCAAGAAAAACTTAAAATCAAGCTTAAAACACATAAATAATAATCTTGGAGCTTCTGTAATGCTTGCTTTTCTATTTTCTTTAAATATCACCTCCAAGTCTAAACTTTTCTCTTTGAATTAATTTTAATCTTTACACAATAAACTCAAATAATTAGCAAATAATAATGTTTTGTTATTAATGAAGCAAATATTAGAACCTCATTTGGTTTAACACTTATGATTCATTAAATTGGAAAATTAAAAGAACCTATTTCACCCTCCTCTTAGATGCCAAATAGAGCTAATAAGTGGTATCAGAGTGTAGGTTTCTAATTAGGATAATTATAAAATTAGTGAATAAAGATCATAATATGGCACTTTTTGGTAAAGACACAAATACACCCATTTTGTTCAGTGGAGATGATTATTTGTGTTAGAGAATTAGAATAAAGTCTTTCATAATATGCAAAAATATAGATTTATGGAAGATAGTTTCAAAAGTCCCACTTATTCTTATAAAAATAGTAAATGGAAAAATATTTGCTAAGGAAGAAAAAGAATGGGACTCCAATTCTATGGAACTAATCTCTTTAAACAGCAATGCCATGAATATCTTACTTTGTGCACCAGATATAGATGTATTTGTTAAGGTTTCAAAGTGCACTACAACTAATGAGATGTGGTGTAGATTAGAAGTTACGTACAAAGGTCCTAGCCATAAGAAAAAAGGGTATCATGAGTCCTTTAAAGAATAAGTTTCCTATACATGTTTCATGGAACATGAAAAGATACACTCTTATTTAAATTCTTGCTCAAATGATGTTAAACCTTCTTGTTTAAATTCAATTCATGATGACGATGATTGTGGTATAGAATTTTCTAATGATGATTGCGTTGAATATTAAAAAGAACTAACTAGGAAAAAGAAGATATTTCTTATTAAATACAAGGAATCATTGAAATTATTAGATGCATGTAAACTAAAAAAATAGTGGTTAAACATCAATTAGACTCAATAATTATGGATAAAGATTGTATGTAAAAACTAGAAGAGGAAAATGCATCCTTGAAAAAATAACTATAATTAGAGAATATAGATAGTGATGAACATGAATTAAGATTATAAAATGCATCACTAAAAGGGAAATTAAAAAGTGACAAGAATCCATTGTCTAGTTTCACCAATGGAAAGGAAAAACTAGAATGCATGCTAGGATCACAAAAAGCATCGAATGATAAAAGTGGTTTACGATACACCAATGAGAATGCATCATCTAGTAGTAAATTTAAATTTGTTAAAGGAAAGAATTTAGAAGGGGAAGAAATACCTAGAACTTTATATAAAATGATGTGCCAACATCCAAATATCAACTTAGGAAAAGCAACTATACATTCATATATACATCCAGGCCTTAATCTAGGGAGGGATTGCATGAAAAAAAAAACTCGGTATAATTACTATAAGTATGCAATATCACAAAATGATGTATATAGACCCTTTATAAGGAAAATGTCTTGTTCATTATAATGATCCTCATATGAAGGCATAAAGGTCTATGAACATGTATTATTCATATCCTAAGAAGATATATAGCAATACAAGACCTCAGAATGCGCTACAAAGTAGATATTAGAGTAGGATGCACTACCCATCTAGACAAAACTATCACATGTGAATGTTTAATGAGACTAAACATAAATATGCATATAATGGTCATGCATCATTTATTTGCAACTATTGTGAGCATTATGGGCATGTTGAAAATTTTTATTTTGATATATTGAATAGTTGGAATATTTCACCAAATGATTATAGAAAGGTCTTTAACACCTATTTACCCAAGTTAGTATGGGTATTGAAAGTACTTTAAAATTTGTTTTGTAAGGTATCTTTAAGAGCAAAAAAAGAAAATCACCAAGGCATATTATTAAACCAAGGAAGAGATGAAATCAAATAGAAATTACTGACATACAAAAAAGGGAGGTATAACCTTACTTTGATTATGTTATATATGAATTTGATGGATATTTGATCAAATTAAGGTGATCAAATTAAGCCATTCCTAAGACACCCTTTTTTTAGGTAGGTTAACCTCCTTCCATTTGATTTTAGCTATGCTCCTCTTTATGTCATCCCTACTCCAAATAAGTAATATTGCATGAATTTAGGAGAGATTTGCAAAGTGGGATAAGATGAAATTTGAGTGATAATTGGTTGTAAAACTAAAATTTGATGAAATAGTTGCTAAATTTTGATTACTTTAGGCGAAGTTTGCAAATATTTGATAATTTGATGGTTATTGATCATTTTATAATGAATATGTTGACTGAACACGAAGTTTAATATTGAATTTTTAATACAATTGTATTGTTAACTTTAGCATTATATAAAATGGAAGTGCTTTTAAATTCTTTAATTGGTATCACACAATTTTAAGGGTTTTTGATTTGTGGTTTTTGTGATGAGTTTTAGATATATGGTGTGATTGAGTTTTTGGATGATATTAATGTGTTGTATTGTGTATTGATATTTAAGGATATAATTACTGAGGTTTTATATTGAGCCTTGATTATGATGGATATAAAGCATTAGAGCCTTGAGTTGTAATAGGTATTAAGTCTTTGAGGCTACTTATGATTTGGCATGGACCTTTATCATTATTGATGATTTTAGGTATTTGAGTTGTATAATATAAATGGAGAGTGTTCCTTTTTGACATGTTTAAGTGATATTGGATGTTTTGAAATTTGTTTTGAATTAATATTTTCAATGAGATTTTAGACATAGTATGATTCCTCTTAAGTTTTGAATTTAAATGAGGATTTCATTAGTGTTCTATAAAAGGGGAGCATGTTTCAGAGAATGTTTTGGAAACTTTTAAGGTACATTAGGAAAGGATATTTGGTATTGGTGTGATATCATTTTAGGTAAGGAAACTTTTTGATCATTACAAAAGGGGGGAGGAAATGTGTGGTATTATGGGTAAAAATGTGTGATATTAGCTGTCTATGGTTTGTATGTGTTAATGGTTATATGTGATGCTAATAGTTGCATATGTTTTTTCTTATTCCTAATATCACATGGTTTTAACATTGTTAAATCGAAGGTGGTTCCACCTAGTTTTTATGATTGCAAGATGTTGCTACTAATGTGCGTGTTGTATGATATGATGAAAACATAGAGTTGAAGACAAAGTGTCAGTTTGGAAATAAAAGATATTAGGATGATACTCCTTGAAGTGAAGATGCATCTTGGAGTGTTGAAGATCAAGAGCCTTGGAAGATAAAATGGAAATTATGAAGATTAAAGTAAATAGGCTAAAAAAGAAGATCAAGTTGTTGATGGATGAAAGATTAAGCTGTAAAATAGTTTTAAAAAATAGGTTTTGATTTGTATTCTTATTATAGGTCTCATCTTGGCCTTTCCAAATGTCAAAAGGATTTCATCATGCACAGTGCATTCATGATTAGTGATGTTGTATATAAGATGCATAATCAAGAAAAGATGCGTGTGACTGGTTTTTGAAGATCCTATTGATACACTAAATTAGTTTTGAGAATTAGTGTGATGTGTGTATGTAAAAGAGGATAAGTTAGTGAATAATTTAAAGATTGTGTGAAATGAAGTGATTGTAAATGATAAGATCAATTTTGAAATTAGAATATGTTAATGCATGTGATTGTGTTAATGATGTGTGAAAAGAAGATAAGATGAGTAAAAATGATTATATTTAGATAAGAAATCAAGATATGTGAATTGTATTAAGAAAATATTTTAAAATGATTGGAATTGTTTGAAATGTGTTAGAATGTTCGTAGATGAATTAGGAATTGATGCGGATTGATTTAAATGTATTTTAGTGCATGGAAAACTAGTATAGAAGGAGACTTGTCGATTGGTGTGGTAAAGAGATTGACCAGTGCATGGTATAGGTCAAAATGTCATAACGAGAATCATATTCCAGCAATTGAGAATTAAAGGAAAAATTAAATAAATGTGTTCAAACATTGGGTAACGATCATAAACAACTAATTGGATGTTTTTCGCTTATAAATAAATGTGTTTATATCTTATTTAAGCATCCAAGATTGCAAGAACACATACACAATTGAATCAAAGTGCGTTGAGTGTCGTGTTATGTTGCTAGTTGGTTATTTGTGTGGTTTATATGGTTGAATTTTTTGCATTCTTTCTTAAAAGTTGTTTATGAGCCTTTGAAAACTTGAATTGATTAAGAGTGATGTACTTTAAAGGGTATTTTTGGGCTAATATATTTGATAGTATGACTTTGTGAAAGTTACACTTTAACCTATTAAAAATGTGGATTGTTGAAAATGTTGTACTTAATGTTTGAAATACAGGTATCATACCGATACCAGTTTTCGCCTTAAAATGGCATTGTACCAGTATCGGTATCGAATTTTTTTAAAAAATTATAAAATGATCCTTGAATTTTGTAAAATTTATAAAATAATCCCTGTATATATTATGATGTAAGAAAATAATAATAGAATAATATTAATTTTCATATATTTTATATGAATAATAACTTAAATTAATATAAAAATATTTAATTCACATAGATTAATATAGTTAAAAAAATTAAAAATAATAAAATTTTTACATAAATTATATGATTTTGTATATATTTTTACTT
>JAOXYD010216059.1:0-19610 GCA_028565735.1 Pinacopodium congolense
AACAAGATTAAATGGAGAAAAAGCAAAGTCTTAACCATAGCTTTGTTTTAATTTCGTGAAGGACTTTAATCAGACATTAAATATATTTTTAACTCAATTAAATCATCAAACATCAAATCCATAACTCATTTAAACATTTGGTAATTTTTCAGAATTTTTAAAAAACAATCAAAAATCATTTTCAAAGTGTTTAAGCCAAGTTGTCACCTTTTTAGCCTTTTTCTAATTTTAAATCAATTTACTGGGATTTTCCTAAGTAATTGTAATCCAATCAACCTAGTTGTTAAGTAAGCAATTCCCTATGGGATCGACACTCAGAGCTTAAACTTTACTCTGCTTTATTACTTTTGCGATAGGTGCACTTGCCTAAAAAGTAGGTTGGTTTCAAAGTAAAAATCATTTCGAACGTCCGTCACTTTTAAAGTCACCTAACCAACACAACAACTACCATAAAAGCTAAAGGGCATAGGGAGTTTCTCGATCCCATATATATTTGGTTTGTATTTACATGGTGCATTGAATGACTTAGGGACTAATATAAATGTCATATATGACAAATTATTTGATGAACTAGGGTTGAAGATTATAAAACCTCCTAGGATGCATATATAATTAGCAGATAGATCAGTGAAGTATCCTAGGTGAATTGTTAAAGGTGTGCTTATGTAAGCTGATAAGGTTATATTCTTTATTGATTTTGTGATCTTAGATGTCGAAAATAAAGATGAAATTCGTTTGATTCTAGGAAGACCTTTTCTAGCCACTTTAAGGGCATCCATTAATGTTATAGAAAATAGATTAACTATTAGGATTAAGGATAAATTAATCATTTTTTCTAACTTAAAAAATATTGCATGAAAAATCATATCCTTCTTTCGATAAGGTGCCTAATAGAACTCTAAGTAATTTATAGGAGAAAATCACTAGTTTACGTCCAAAGTTTTACTTGGTAATGATTTCAAGCCTCAACTACTATTGAAATCCCACAACATGAACCCTTGATTTGAATGAGCTAGATGAATGGAGAAAAGATAATGTAAAGGAAATAAAGAGCTCCACAAGTAAGAAAAATATAAGGGCTCAGAAAAAGAAATTAAAAATACTTGAGAAACAAAAGATTCATCAAGATTACGATGTTAAATTCGCACTTTATGGGTGCCAACCCATTGTTTAGCTTAAGTATTTGTTTGTTTTATAATTTATTTAATTCTTTGATAACTAGTTACTTTTTGTTTATGCATTGCACAGTTATAATGTTTGCATTTACGAATTGGAATGATTTATTTTCAGTTAACAGTTATAACATTTTAAGCGCATTAGGATATATTTAGGTTTAATTTAATTATAAAATAATAAATAAATAAAATTTAAAAACCCTACAGTGGCCAAGATGATGATGGTTATTCGGGAAAGGAACACATGGTGCACTATGCCTATGGGCCATAACACCCGATCGACCCACTTCCCCATTTCTCACTCTTTCCCTCTTCCAAAGCCTAAAAACTCCCTCATATATCATCTCTAACATCAAAACAAACATCACAATCCTCTTGGTGTGCTTCAGTTTGTTGGATTTTCTTCACTTTTACAAGGGATGTTACCTTTCTTCCTTTATACACTTCCAAATGTGGGTTTAGTTAAATAATAGGGTTTGGTCATGGTACCTTCATTCTAAAGGGGGTAGATAATGTGTTTCATCCAAATTTATGTGCAATTGTTTTGGTTAGATGTGATTCATCATTAAAAATCCCTTATTTTCTCATTACCCATGCATTTTGGTTGAACTACATAATTTTTCATATAGGTTTTGAGGATGCTGAAATTTACATGCTCATTTCACTTTCTTCGGTGTTGTATCCATCTTCTTACTTTGATGACTATTAGAGATTTAGAAGCATCCATGGAAGCTTAACATCTTCTAAGTTCCACGTCGATTGCAATTTAAAGGAATTGCTTTAATTTTGAATTTTTAGAGTTTTGAATGAAATGTATTTGGGTAAATTAAGTTAATAATGACCTGGAATTCTTCAACATAGTTATTATGTTATTCATCTATTAAAGATATCCTTGCATTATGTTTTATTTAGGGACATGGTTTCCTTTGATAGATTACTTTATATTTTATTGAATTACAATATTCCCTATTATTTTCGTTGGAACGGGGTACATTTTCCTTACCTTAGGCCTTCCATGTCATCGTCAGTATTTTAATTTGATCACTATTCCATTGATTTTGATATTCATCGCATTTTAAGACCCATTATACACCAAATTATGTGAAGTCTTACTTATTCTTCCGTTTTTCTTTAACAATTATGACTACTCAGAAGAAAAAAGTGAAGAGAGCTTGTTATGAAAAAGCATCCTCTTCCTATAGTGCTAGGATCGAAAGCCCTATCCTTTAGTTGTAAAACTCTCAACATACACCTAAATTCAATACATCATTGGTGAGGCCTATCAAGCCTACTCATTGTTTAGCTTTTAAGGATTTTAGAGAAACTGAGCTTGGTTGATGAAGTTCTTTGCTATTTGGGGAGAGTGGGTTGGGCATCCTTTATGGAAATCCAAGTTTTAGGGTATCAAAACATATTTTGTGAATTCTTAATAGATATTTGAGTTCGAAAAACATTTGGTAAGATCGGATGTAGAGTATGTGATAAATTTTAGTTATATAAGAAAAAAAATCTCTATCATATATTAGGAGTTTAGTGGAGCATTGATGATTCTGATAGCTAAGCTTATGGATATATTAGACACAAAGCACCATTAATTGGACATCCTTACTTTTGGAAGGAGATTGATGATGGGTCATTTAAATCAAGTGTTAGTAAGAGCATGAAGATTTAGTCCCTAGCACTCATAGTATTTCATCAATTAATCACATGCACCATTAGAGGCTACCATGAGAGCTCAGAAGTAGTTACCTTAAGCAACTTTTTTAAGTTATGGTGTATTATAGGCATGCCTCCAACAATTTAGGTGCCTTGGCCTCCTACTTCAACAATCAAAGCAAGAAGCCTATAGGATCAATAGGTGGTTCATCTTAGGGCGCAAGACTTGCCAACAACCTGGGGTTTAACATAAACAACTTGGATTTAGGGAGGATAATTAATATGGAGCCCTTGGATGTTGTTATAGGCATAAGAATATCCACCAAGGTATATGTGCAATTGGAACTAAAATGACCTTAGCCAACCACCCAAGAGCCTAACACTAGTAAAGAATTAGAAGGAAGTGATGAGGAGGAGGACAATGAGGAAGAGGTTGAACCCTCCAGTGCTAATAAATCATGATGGTTGCATAGTTCTATTAGATCCAAATTCAAATTTAGGAATTACATGTGGAGCTTAGGACATTTGAAGAGATGAATGACTTGGGATGGGTAGAATTTAAACAACAACAACAAGCAGGATTAGAAGAGGATTGGATGCTATAATAGGGGAGATAAGAGCAACAGTAGTCATGGTGGTAGCAACATATGTAGTTTTAACCTTAACCATTGCCACTACCAACGCCAGTTATAGATTAATGTGAGCTATAGACTTTAGGCGATTTTGTTTGTTTGTATTTTTCTTCGTTCTTTTTGTTACATTTTTATTTTCATTTTGACTTTAATTAATCATAGTTAATTGATTTTTAGGACTTATATTTTTCTTTATAAGGCTATTTTTTCCTTTTCTATTTCATTTTCATTATACCTTGATCTAATTTATTGAAAAAACATGTTTTTTTTTTATTCTTTAGGTTTCAATTGCAAGGTTTAGACCACACACCTTCAAAACTAGATTCAACTCCAAAACCATTACAGTCCTGCTCAAATTCGAACATCAGAATTCAAGGGAAAATTTTCCCCTTACCCCTTACTTTAATCGCACTTTATTTCTTTCTAATCTTTAAATTGATGGAAATTTGGTTCAAATGCATGTGTGTGGTTGGGGGGAGTTGAATATGTTAGAATTTACCATTTATTTACCACAATTAAGTTGCTAGGAATCTAAGGGTAACTACTTGAACATTCCATTTGAATGCTTGGGAATGAGAGTTAACTGTTAGCTATGGTGTTTCAATTTTCATCAATGGTTTTGATAAGGTGACATTGAATAGTTCTTAAGTGATTTTAACCTAAAATTTTTCTTTTTTTTCCTTTGATTTTGTGGTTTGTTTTAGTTGTCCTTAGTTTTAATGTTAAATTTCAAATGTCATTGTATATGGACTATTATATGAATGTGGAATAGAAAGTGTTTTTAATGAATAAAAAGTATAAATGTGTTTAAGTAGAATGAGAAATAATCACTCTACTAGCTTCATATGGAAAAAAAGGTTTAAGTATATTGGTGGAGCTAGTAGCCATTTAGGATTGTAAGCTACCGGAGTAACTAGAGGTGTTCACGACAAAATATTCACCTCTGCATTAAAAGGCTAGATGACATGACAAGAAAGCTAAAAAGGGTAATTGAGTTAAGTAAATGAGTAAAATTCAGTAAAAAATGTTTGTCATCCTATCAAAAGAAAAGGTGAATTTTAGGGGTCAAATTGATTGCATTTTAATTGATAATTTGTTGAATAATGACCCATAATTCAGTGTTTAATTGTTCAATTTATATATTATTATGTTTACTTTACAAGATGGAGATTAAAGCAAAAATTGGAAGGAAAAGTCTTATTTCAGACCATCAACAACACCGTCATAGGTTCATGTTGATAGAAGAATAGGGGGTCGTTGATGAGTTCATTATTCGATCATTAACAATGCCCTGTAGACCGTTGTTGATAGGATAAGTCGATAATATCAACCTCCATTCTCTAAAATTGTTGCTAGTGCATGCTTTCCATCATTACTCTTGTCTTCTAACATATATTGGAGGCTGCTGCAGCTGTAAAAACAAATAAATAACACATAATTACACATGAATCAAGGCTAATACAGATCTAAAAGTAGAGAGAGAGAAATTCTCCCTTCTTTCTTCTTGGTAGTATATAGGCTTCAAACACTTTTTCTTCATTTTGTATATTGTTTTCCAAGTTTCTAAACATTGGAGCTTGTTCTTAAGACTCATATCTAAATCTAAGAATCATCACAAGCGGTTACTTAACTCAGATTATCACATATTTTACACCATTTTTCGAATGAGCTAAAGTTATTATGCTTATGCTTATATCTATGAATTGCTTTGATTTTTTTCAAGATCTCGATGAAATAAAGCTTTGTTCGACCCTAAAATCAAGTTAGAAGTTTAGGAAACATCTAGAAGTCTTTCTTAGATATTTTTGTAACCTCTAAACTTATTTTATAGCTCATATTTTGGGATATATCAAGACATGTTGCTTAAAATGTATATCTTATATGTTTTGATCAAAATTTGTGGCTAAATTATTTTTATTGCTAAGGATTGGTTGATAGTGTTATTGACATTATGAGTGAATGAATGTTTTTTTAATGATTTTTTAGCTTATATTTGAAATATATTGAGAGATTGAGTTATGTAATTTGTGTAGGGCTGTACAATGAGAGTTGGCACCCTAGAGACCTGTATTTCATTAAGTTAACTAATTAGTTAGAGACAGATCTCGACTAATTAGTTAATCACTTATAAGATAGCTTTATAACTAGTTAAATTGGTGGACTGATTTTGTATATTGAGAGATTTTTAATCCATTCCAATTAATTTGGCTAGGGACATTTAATTACACGTTGAGAGAGGATAATTAAGATATTAGGACATCTTAGCTGAGCCATAATTCAAACAACAAGGTAGGAGGGAGTCATGTTAGGGAAAAAGTAATCTCTAATCTTAAATCTTGAGTTCGATGTTTATGCACTTTTATTTTGTTATTTTTTCATTGCTAGTTATTTAAATTTGGGACCTGAACAAAGTATGACCTGAATTAATTGGTGCCTATGCACAATCCTTATGGGATAGATATCCATTCTTTACTACAACTTATGACTGGTAAAATTGTGGTTTTGAGCGTAAAACAAGTTAGATAGTTTTGCAAATCTATCAATAAGTTTTTGGCACCGATGCCGGGGATTGTTTGATTAGCATCTTGTTTTATTTGAGTTACTTTGATTTGAGAGTTTTTGACATTTTTCCTTGTGTATTTATAGGTGCATGAACACAAAGAGCAGAAGAAGGTCTACCGAGCTTAGTGAAGAAGAGTTATCTGACATCATAAGGCACGAAAGAGAGCTAAGAAGAGCTAAGCACTAAGAGGCACTACAAAGGAATATGATAGAAGAAGGAGAGTAAGGAGGAGCTGAGAGGACCCTGATGGACTTTATGAGAACATGTTTCAGTCCTCGGGGAGTTACAAGGCCTAAAGTACAAGCAAATAATTTTGAAATCAAGTTAGGACTCCTAAACATACTTTAGGGTAGTGTGTAGTTTTATGGACTACCAATGAAGATCCTAATGCCTATTTAGCTAATGTTTTGGAGAACTGCGACACTTTCAAGTTCAATGGAATGTTTGATGATGTTGTGAAGCTTAGATTATTTCCATTCAATTAAAGGGATCAGGAAAAGGTGTGGTACAACTTGCTCATTTCAACTTAGATTACTAGATGGGAACAAGAAGCCCAAGCATGCCTGGCCAAATATTTTCCCTTAACCAAGACAACCGGGATCATTAAGGAAATCACAAAATTTCAGTAGAATGATGGGGAGACATTATATAAAGTTTGGGAGGGGTTTAAAGAGTTGCAAAGAAGATGCCCATCCCACAATCTTCTAAAAGAGTTCTTACCACAGACATTCTATAATGGAGTTAATCAGAACCAAAGGGGGACCATTGATGCAGCTGCTGAGGGATCATTGATGAGGAAAAACATTGATGCAGCTCATAAACTTTTGGAAGAGTTGGCGAGCAATAGTTGTATGTGGTAAAGTGAGGGGAGTAGATTAGGGTAAAAGGAGCAAAAAGGAATGATACCAGTTGACTCGGTAACAGCCTTACAAGCTTAGATTATAGCTCTCACCAAGCAGTTGAGAAACATGTAAGGAGCATCTTCATATACAGTGAAGACTATATAGCTTAACAGTGAGCTTTGTGAACAACACAACCATGACATAACATATTGCTTCTTATTGAGAGCTAGTAGCATAAAACAGGTACATTACATAGAACAACCCATACTCCAACACTTATAATCTTGGGTGAAAAAACTGCCCCAATTTTTCTTGAAGTTCAAAAAATGTAAGTGGCTAAGTGATAGAAGAAGGACCTTATAGATTTCAAAAAGATCTCCTTGGAGCTTTGGAGAGCAAGATGGAGAAGATGATGGATAAGACAAGATGATGGATGTTATGGGAACAAAATTTGCAAGCCAGGAGGCAAAGTTTGACTAAATTATGAAGAATCGTGCTTCATCCATCCATAATTTAGGAGTACAGGTAGGTTAACTTACCAATGCTTTGTCTTTTAGAAATACAGGTAGTCTACCAATCAATACATAATCCAATCCAAGGGAGCAAGTGAAGGCCATCAAAGTTATAACTGCAGAGGAAATTGAGGAGCCAAGTGAGAAGGTTGAGGATACATGTGATAAAAGTCTGGTTAAAGAGGAAAAGGAGGAGGAGGGGAAGCCCTACATCCCACCAATATTGTATAAGCCAAGAATTCTCTTTTTACAAAGGCTCTAACCTAATTCAACAACTATACAAGTTTCTAAGTTGTTTGATTGGATGCCATATCGAATATGCCCAAGTAAGCTAAGTTTCTACCAGATATACTAATCAACAAGAGGACTTGGGATGACAACCAAATAGTGGAATTGACAAGGAGTTGTAGCTTACTCATCACCAGCCACATGCCATCCA
Organism: Pinacopodium congolense; assembly: GCA_028565735.1. Classification (NCBI taxonomy): domain Eukaryota; kingdom Viridiplantae; phylum Streptophyta; class Magnoliopsida; order Malpighiales; family Erythroxylaceae; genus Pinacopodium; species Pinacopodium congolense. The sequence goes on from JAOXYD010216059.1 coordinate 7,820, forward strand.
AGATGCAAGATTCAGGGAGTTTCACGATCCGTTGTACTGTTGGTAACTTGGAATTTTCTACATGTTTATGTGATCTAGGAGCAAGTGTTAGCGTGATGCCTTTATTTGTTTTCAGGAAATTGGGGTTGGGTGAGGTAAAGCCAATTTCCATGCTCATAAAACGGGTGGATAAAACAATAAGGAAGCTAGCCGAATTAATGGAAGATATGCCCGTGAACGTAGATAAGTTCTTCATTCCTATTGATTTTATGGTGTTAGATTTTAAAGAAGATAAGAGTTGATAATTGATCATTGGTAGGCCTTTCATGAACACTAGTAAGGCTTTGATTGATGTCCATAACAAAATGTTAATCCTTGGCATTGGTGATGACCAAATAGTATTTAACATGGGCAAGAAGTTGAAAAATCTAGAAAAAAGAAATGATTGTATGAAGTTAGATGTGATTAATGAGTATGAGAAGAAATAAGAGATAAAGCATGAAGGAAAGGCAAATATGAAAGATGATGGAGTTAGGAAGAAGGAGGAGTTGAGTGAGCTGTTGAAACAAGAACCTTCAGAAAAAAAAAAATGCCCTTACCATAATTTTCTTTGTGAGACCACCAATACTTAAGTTATAATCCTTACTTCCAAACTTGAGAAATGCCACCTTAAGTGAAGAAGAAACACTACCCATGATTGTCTACAGCAATTCATCCTTAGAACACGAGAAGAGGGTATTTAAGGTGATAAAGAAGAAGATTAGAGCAAAGCTAAAGTTGATTCATTGTAAACTCAAATTTAGGTGCAGAAGACCATTTGAGATGATTGACATTTGCAAGTATGGGGAGGTTGGAGTGAAAGGCTTTAAGAGAACAATGTTCAAGACTTTTGGACATCATGGAAAATTGTATCTTGGAAATCTTCCTTCAAGACAAGAGGGAGTAGTTTTTTCCATTTTAACCTTTTCATGAATGAATGTGGAATGGTAAAGCTAATGACCTTAACTTAGCATGTCTATCTTTCTTTTGATTGCATTTATTTACTTGTTTGTCTGATTTGATTAGTTTTGATTATGTTTGGTATGAGTTTACTATATTTTCCTAGTGTAGGATTTGTTTTGATTGAGTTTTAACTTGAGTTCGCTTCAAATTTATAGTTGGTATGGTAATGTTGATGTTTTCGGAAGTTGTTCAAAGGTTGGGAATGCATCCTAAGTTAGGAGGAGGGTTGAAAACTAGAAAATCAAGTGTTAATGCCTGGACAGAACCCAAGATCATGGGACGGGGTCTGTTTCCCATGTCATGGGAACAATGTGCAAAGAGCCTGAGGGATAGCCATCTGACAATCATTAGACAGGGTCCGAATCCCACGATCGGGGGATCCCTAACCTAAGGGTTTTTAAAAGAACCCTCTTTCCTTCCTTCTTCTCCACCTTTTCAATCCCTCTCTCTCTAAAACACAAAAAATACTCTCCCCAAACCCTTAAATCTCCCATTTTCTCCCAAATCCTGGTGTTTTCTTAAAATTTTCAATTGTTATTAACTTCCTTTCACTCTATTTCACAGTACCCACTCCAAAATCACAAGATTCGATGAGTTCTTCCCTCTTTCTTTCTCAACAATGTGGTAACCTCTGTCTTGGTTATTTTTTCCAGTTTTCTTCTTAAATGACTTTAAAGAAGAAGCAAGTCATTCACCCATTAGACAAACTCTTACACCAAGTCTCTGAGGAAGGAAAATATGATATGGTGGCCACTTTTTATACCCCGTTCCCTATCTTTTTAGAAGAAGAAGGTATGAGATTCTAGGACATTTAACATAAGGTGTTATTTCCTCCTAGATACTTTTATTTTGACTTCTTAGATAATCTAGGATTAAGATGTAACATTTAATGTTTAGCTGTGACTATTGGTTGGAGTCGTTTGATTCATTGTGATGTGTTGGTATACCCCATGAGAAACTTTGAATTTTTCACCACTGTTTTATATAATTCTAAAATGGACACATTCTAGTTTAGGATAGGTGGTCTTCCATACAAGTTGGATTATAATGTCATGCGTGAGTTATTTCAATTATCTAACACCAAAGTTTTTAATGATCATGATGATTTTGATGTGGATGATTATTGGAAGATCCTTACTGGTGAAAGCAAGTTTGATTCTAGGAATGCACCCAATACCTTGATTTGTAGCACCGAACACTTACTTCTTCAAAATTTTATGTGCTTAATTGTTTTTAACAAGACTGAAAGTAACAAGTTTTTGTCTAGGGAACTTTTCTTTCTTTGGTGCATGGATTATAAGATCAAAATGAATACACTGTACCTTATTTCTCGATCCTTTATGGGCACAATCACTAAAAAAAAGTTCATATTTGGGCATGGCTTATCTAGTTCCTATTTTGGCTTCATATTACCATCTTGATGTTGATGGTTTGCGCTTAGATATACCTAATATATTTGATCTACTATATTTGGGACACTTTGAGATCTTGGAGCCTCAATCTATAATGTCAGAGATCCTTAGACTAAAACTGTTGTTAAGCACAGGCAAAGAAAAAGTGGTACCACCTACCAACTATCCTCCTCTCGATCACCACGAGAGAAAGAAGAAGAATTCGACGCATAAGAACTAACCATGACAGTAGATGTTGATAGATTTCAACAAGTCCTCAACCAAATGCCTACAAACCATCAACAAATGACACTGTAGATAAATGAAGTCAACACCCAACTAAGACAAGTGCATAAAGAGTAGCAATACATAAAAAATAAGTTCCTTAAGTTCCTTTAAATCCAAAACTTCAACATTCCTTCACCCACAACTTCATCATCACCATCTCCATGAGCTTTTTAACCCTTTACCTCTTAGGTTTGTTTAGTTTAGTTTTATATATTATGATAATTTTTGTGTCAATTTGTTTGTTGTTATCTTTTTTGTTTGGTAGTTCCCTTTTCCACATTAAGGACAATATGTTTTTCAAGTGTGGGAAGGTATTCTTTTCATTTGTGATTGCATTTTGTTATATAGGATGCATGTTGTAGGCATATTAGAGTGTTGTTTTGTGCATTTTTTTAATGTTAGGGGCAAATTCATAGTGTTTTTTGTTGTTATTTGAAGTCAATTTACCCTTATTTTATTACTTAAAGGTTTAATTAATGTTTAGAAATGTTTAATTTATAGTTTGATGTGAAGAATTGGAAAAATGTGTAAAAGGATGCAAGACGATTATGAAAACAAAGCATTAACGGCAACTTGTGCAGCCTACCGTGAAGGTCTGCAAACCAACGTTGACGAAGTCAGATTTTGTTGGCTAACGACGAGCTGATTATCTTATAACAGCACCATTGTAGATACGTGAAGACCCCATTTGTAGGGTGCAGACACGATTTCTAAGTAAATTTTTCAACATTTACGGCTTGTTTTTTTCCTCCACTTACAGTTACTCCAACCCTATATAAAGAGGCCTTCTCCAGATGTTTTAGGCACCCAGCTTTAGTACAAAACACATTAGTTTTAGTTGGTTTTCATATCAAAGTAGTTTTTAGGTTGTTTCCTATTTTTTATCTTTTATAATTTAATTTTTTTAGGTTGTTTGGAGTTCCAACAACTGTAATCATGTAGATATGAGTTAGAATACCATATGGAGATGAGATTTGGTATGTTATAAACTCTTAATTGAGTGTATTATTGTTGTTATCCTGAATTAATTAAAGTATTATTGTTTAAATTATATTTAGTTTATGCTTTGATTAATTTTTGTGCTTAATATTTAATTTCAATTAAGTTATTATGTTGAATGTGTTTATGGATGATTAATTATGTTGATTTATGATTAATTTATGATTCGTGAATTAATCTTTGTTTATTTGAATACTTAATGCTTGTCCAGAATTGATCACTTAGAATATTTCTATCAGATAATCTAGGATTCGACAGTCTGCACCTAGGTTATTAGAAAAGTCAAGAAACAACGTGGTTTAAATCAATGAACTAATCAAAGATTGGTTAATCATGAGGGTTCTGGTCTTGGATTAGGATAATTTAGGACTAGACTTCCTGAACTTTAAGCTTATTACTTAAGTCTGAGGCGTAACCGAACCCCATGATAGGACCAATTGAGATACGTCAGTGTCTTAACCATACCTCTGCCTTGATTTAGAGAAGACCCTAGATTAAGCATTATTGATCCTTCAATTAAATCATCAACTACTAAAACTTAACAGAATAAATTAGAAAAAGCAATTTGTCAGTCTTTACAATTGATTGGAATTTTTCTAGGGTTTTTTTATTAGCTTGTAGTTATTTATTTTCTAAAATCATAAAGTTATGTATTGTCTAGATAATTGTAATCTGATTGACATAGTACTTATATCCTATAAACTTCCTCGTGGGATCGATGCTCCAAGTCTTAGATGTACTCCACTTTATTACTTGATTCGACCGGTATTCTTGTCGAATGTTAGTCTTAAATTAATTGTTAAATTGTGTGATGAAAGATAGATTAATTTGAACTGATTTTGTATGTCGCCAACCATAATAAAGTTTTTAGCGCCATTATTGGGGAATTAAAATGTATTATTAGGGATCTATGTTTCAGTTTCGTGTTGTCTTATTTGTTTGATGTTTAGATTAGCAGTTTCTTTATTTCTTTTGTTTTGTTGTTATCTTTGTTTATATAGAGAGTGTTCTTTTGGTGTCTTACTTAGGTTATCAAGAAGATGTGGAGGAAACAAGACCATTGGTATGATTACCAATGTTATGAACCTGAAGTTAAAATTAACCAAGGCAATAGTTGGACAAATCAATTCCAATATTTTGATGGAACCTATACCCTTTATTTTAAAGATTACCCTGATTACTCTTTGCTTAGTTCAACTTATTCTGAACAATCTTCACATTTTCCTAATCAACATTATCCTAAGTGTATAGATGAGTGTATCTCTAGTTGGATAGATCATCCTGATTATTTTTGGCTTAATAAAGTTACACTCATTTCACATTTAAAAAATCTTTCTCAGCTTGAGCATGATCAAAGAACCATGGACCAAATTTTAGAATGAATTAGGGAAATTGGTCATGTAGAGTCAGTTGAGCTAGAAAGTGAGAGTGATGAGTCCGTATAAACTTTAGGTAACCCAATTTTGGACACTGTTGATTGTAAGCATCATTTCCGAGTCATTAAAAATAAGTTAGAGTCCAATCTAGCAATTGAAATCATAGATTTCATTGATATTTTGGATTTTGATTAAGAAGAAGAAGTTGAATACTTAGAATTTTTTCCAAAATGATTTGACAAGGGTAAGACTTATGAATTTAGGATCTTTTTTATTGGTATAGGAACCCTTCCAAAATTTGTTTGTCATATACCAAGAATGAGGATGAGAAGTTAGGTGTTGGACCTAAGCTTAGGTTGAAAATTCGCTAACGCTAAGATTTGGCAAAAAGACTTTAAAGAAGTGCTTGTTGGGAGCCAAGCCAACCATAGTAGTAGGCTTTCATGTGCTTTCAATAAAATAGTATGCTTTTTGCATGCTTTGGGTGTGATTCTGTTAGTGTGTTTTAGTGTGTTTGGTTTTGTTTCTTGTGTCCGTTTTCTTTTGTTTCTGGTGCTTTAATACTTCATCCTTGATTTTCATATAGCTGCAATTTCACATCAACAGAGTGCTTTCAGGATCATATCTTTGTCTAGGTGATTTCGTTTCCTTTCTCTTGCATTTTATGCTTATTTGTTGATTTATGAACATTAGGGACAATATTCAATTTAAGCGTGGGGAAGGAAATGTTAGTTGAGCACACTTAAGTATTTATTATCTGATATTATATTAATTTATCAATTTTCTTTTAATAATTTATAATTTGTTGAATTTTTTTGATTTTAATGCTTATTATATCCATGTTTTCTTTTGAATTTAATTATTTTGCCAACTTGGAATGTTATATGGTTAATTTTTATTATTAATGACTAAATGCTTTTAACTCATTTCATAAATTGGATAATAGATGCCTAATGATTAGAATGATATTGCACATTTAAAATGCAACTTCTTAAGTAATTTTTTGACTTCTTTTAAAACACTTTTATCAATAGCATAAATAAATAAATAAATAAATAACTTAGTTAATTAAATAGGCGTTTAGAATTCACTCCGTTGATTTCTAATCCTACACATATATGTGTATAAAAAAAGAAAGAAAATGAGAAAAATAAAATAAAATAAAATAAAAAAAGAAAAAGAAATAAAAGTAATATATATATATATATGTGTGTGTGTAAGGTTGATGTTATGAGTGTGCTTATTACAAGTTAAATCGATGTAATTCAATGGACTAACTAAGGGTTGTTCATGACAAAATGTTCACCTTCGCGTTAAAAGATTGAGTAACTTCTCAACCAAGTTGCTAACATATTTAGTTAAGTGGTTGACTAAATAAATTATTAAATAAAGAATGTGAAAGTGTTTTCAAAGTTGGTGCATTAAACTCATTGTATTTGCCTTAACATGTGGAATTGATTTTTATGATTTAGGTTGAAGGTTGAAAAGGGATGAAATGATTTAAATGCATTTGTTATTTGATATGAATAATTAATTATATAACATTTCGATGAGTCATTATTTTTAAAGGAAGAAGAAAACATTTTCAATAATGATGTTGTGAATCCTAAATTAATTTTCCTATGATTATATACTAATTTGAGAAAGTGGATGGATTGGTTTGCTTAAGGACAAGCAAAGACTTAAGTGTGGGGAAGTTATTAGGGGGCAAATTCATAGTGTTTTTGGTTGTTATTTAATGTCAATTTACCCCTATTTTAGTGCTTAAATGTTTAATTAGTAGTTAATGTGAAGAATTGGAAAAATGTGAAAAAGGATGCAAGAAGATTATGAAAACAGACCATTAACGACACCCTGTGTAGCCCACCGTTGAAGGAATACAAACCATCGTTAAAGAAGTCAAATTTTGTAGGCTAACGGTGAGCTGATCACCAAATAACGACGTCATTGTAGATTGGTGGAGATCATCACCATAGGGCACAAACACGTCTTCTAGGTAGATTTTTCACCATGTGCGGCTTGTCTTCTTCCTCCACTTGTAGCTGCTCCAACCCTATATAAAGAGGCCTTCTCCAAAAGTTTTAGGCATCTAGCTTTAGAGCAAAACACATTAGTTTTAGTTAGTTTTCATGTAAAAGGAGTTTTTAGGTTGTTTTTTACTTTCTATCTTTTGTAATTTAAATTTTGAGGTTATTAGGAGTTTCAACAGCTATAATCACGTAGTTATGAGTTAGAATATCAATTGTACATGTGATTTTGATCATTCTAAACTTTTAATTTTGTTTATTATTGTTGTTGTGTTGAATTAATCAAAGTATTGTTGTTTAAATTATATTTATTTTACGCTTTGGTTAATTTTTGTGCTTAATATTTAATTTTAATTAAGTTATTATGCTGAATGTTTTTATGGATGATTAATTGTGTTGATTTATGGTTAATTTATGATTAGTGAATTAATCTTTGTTTATTTGAATGCTTAATGCTTGTCCTAAATTGATCACTTAGGATATTGGTATCAAATAATCTATGATCCGACAGTCTCTAATTAGGATATTAGAAAAGTCAATAAACAACATGGTTTAAATCAATGAACTAACCAAAGATTGGTTAAACACGAGGGTGCTAGTTTTGGATTAGGATAATTTAAGACTAGACTTCCCGAACTTTAAGCCTATTACCTAAGTATGAGGCATAAACGAACCCTATGATAGGACTAATTGAGATAAGTTAGTGTCTTAACCATAGTGATGCCTTGATTTAGAGAAGACCCTAGATTAAGCATCACTGATCCATCAATTAAATCATCAACAACTAAATCTTAACAGAATAAATTAGGAAAAGAAATCTTTAACTCTTTTACAATTGTTTGTAATTTTTCTAAGGTTTTTAGATTAACTTGTAGTTATTTGTTTTCTAAAATCATAAAGCTGAGTGGTCTCTAGATAATTGTAATTTGATTGACCTATTATTTACATTCTATAAACTTCCTCGTGGGATCAATAATAAGAGTCTTAAATGTACTATACTTTATTACTTGATTGGACTGATACGCTCGTCGAATGTTGGTTTTGAATTAGTTCTTAAATTGTATATTGAAAGATAGATTAATTTGAGTTGATTTTATGTATGGCCAACTGTAATCATGTAAGCTATTGAACCACACTTGAATCACATTGAATGTGTTTCCATTAGATTCTATCTTAGTAGTTGGAATGAGATTGAATGCATGTTTAAACTCGAATTAGGATACCTGGGTAGATAGTGAACCATGTTGAGTGATGAAAGTAGTTGATTGCCTAAGCGTACTCAAAATTGGACACTTTAGCAATAAGGTAGTGTAGAGATGCATAATGAATTTTCATTTCAACCTTTGTGAGGATTGAGCCTATATGATTCCATCTAGAGTCATTTCATTTTTTTGTATATGTGATGCTTCCTTAGGTAATTGCCTTTCGAGCTTGCTTTCAATCGGTTTAAATATACTAGATGCATGTTAGATAGAAGTGATTAAGGCCCTTTTCGTGTTAACCCTTAGCTTAAATGACCTACCTTTTATTATCCCTTGCTACCCTCGTTGAGCCTTAACCATTTTTTTTCTTGAAAACACGCCATTTTAAAATCGAAAACCCCATTAGCCTACCTATTCACAAGCTTAGTAGAGTATTAAGTGATGCATTAATTGAGATTTTTGGCTACATCTTTTTTAAATGTGTTTAGCGATATTGCAAATTTTTTAGCACATTTCTTTTAGCTACTATTTTGTTTTTTTTCTTCGTTATTATTTTTATAAATGAATGAAAAACAAAGAAAACAAAAAATGAAAAAAAAAGAAAAAAAAGCAAAAAAGAAAGAAAAGAAAAAGGAACAACATTTAGTAGCATCAATAAGTGTAGAGTAGTAGTGTTATTCATTTTTATATCTCAAAAGTTTATCTTTGTCATCCTTTTGTGCATGTAGTAACTTATGAATGCTTGTGATGAACTGATAGGAATGAATTTTCTTATGTTTTTGTATCCAAAATCATATAATTTCATTCCTAGTGTATGTTCAAAAATAATTAAAATATGTTATATTTTGTTTAATGAACATGTTATTCCCCTTTGGAAAATTTGCTTTTTAAAAATTTTTTTACAAGACAAATGATGTAAAAGAGTGAAGCTTACTTTTGTAAAATAGCAATGACATTTTGAAGCTTTACATACATCTTTAAAGTAGCTCATTGATGCCTTTATTTCTCCCAAAAAATGTAGCACTTAGAGCTTCAACTAGGCATGAAAAGGCAATTGAAAAATGTGTTTAATGAGGCCCAAAAAGACATGGATAGGAGTCCTTAAAAGCTGTCCAAAAATGACATCAATTAGAGTAATATTTAGGAGAAAAAATATATCATTTGGAGCTGTCGAAATCAAGACCATTGATAGCCATTTGAAGGATCAAAATGCAAAAAGAAAAACATGTCCAAAGGCTGCCTAAAAGGGCAGTCCATTGGCCTTACAAGCTAGCCAAAGTGCAACACACAAAGCTTCATTAATCCAGAAAAATTCAGAAGCCCATTGGATGTCAAAGAGAGGGAAAAAACATCGTATGAGAGGGATATTTAATTATTTGGAAGCAAAGCAACCCTTGGCCAAAAGGAGAGTATATTTATCCACAAAATCAAGAATGCAAAACACATAGTAAGATAAGTAAAAAATATTTATTCAAGAACCAAAGTTTAAAGCTATTAAAGAGAGTTTTGGCTAATACATTTGGAGGTAAAGAAAGGTTGTCCAAATGCATCTTTATTTGGCATGGAAATAAAATTTATTTGGCATACATTTGGAGCTTGTGTTAACGGAAGGGGTTTCCAAAATTCAGCCAAAAGAAGTACTTAAATGCACAACATAAGAAGATATAAAGCTGTCTAAAATAACAACCCAATATGACATGAAGATGGTCAACACATTAGACCAAATTTAGCATCAAATGGGCAGCTTCTCATGCTTCAAAATGACAGCACAAATACATATGGACGATGGCCTTGCTTTGTCCAAAATAATAGCCTAAGATGACAAGAAAATGGGCATAAAAGGGACGAAGAGCCAACATTTTCTACTAGCTAGGGACAAAGAAGTGGATAACTACATGTGTGAGGAATGGAGCTTTGCTAAAGGGTAGACACAAGGAGCATAGCTAGTGGGGGACTTCTCTCATGATAGATGAAATATAAAGCTTCTCCATTAGGGTGAGTGGGTAGTAGAAAAATTTGATCATGAGATGTTAAAGTGATCTTCTACCTTGAAATTGAAGATGCCCAAAAAACGTGTTCATCTTTGGCATTAGAGGCTGTCCAAACCATAATCATCTTTAGATTTGAATCACTGTGATTGTGAGCTATCAAGGTGATCTTCTACTTTATCTTTAAAGCTATCCAAGAAGTGCTCTTCATTCTTGACATCAGAGCTGTCCAAAGATGTGATCTTCATTGACAAAGGAAGTTGTCCAAAGATGTGATCTTCATTGGAAAAGGAGGCTGTCTAATCATGTTTTTCCTTAGCATTGGAAGCTGTCCAAGACGTCATCTTCCTTTACGTTTGCAGCTATCCACAACTTGTTCTTCATTGGCGAAGGAGCTGGCCATGTGTTGTTACAATCAAGGATGAACTTTTTTTGTTTTGTTGCATGAAATCAATGTTTTGGGTGCCCATTTTATTGGATTGTTGCTTTGATTTTTGCATGGCTCTTTATTCATTGAATTAGTTGCTTTTTATTAACTTTGATCCATTGATAGCCTTTCTAAATATCTTTGTTTTTAGGTCCAAATGCTTAAAGTTTCAGCTCAATATTTTCATGGATTTCTAGTTTATTAATAACTTTCTTTCAAGAATGTTTAGTAAATTGCTTATAAGTCCATAGTTTAATTTTTAAACCTATGTTTAGTTATATATGAATGGATCTTGTTAAATTGATTTTTCCAGCCTTGATTAAGGTTTGAATTTTATAATTCTAAATTTGTTATGTTTGAATATTAATTTGATTGAAGTTTTATTTCATGAAGTTTCAATCATATCTAATGTGTTTAGTTCATCTATGTTTAGTAGTTAGTCTTTATGCATATTTTTAGGCTTTAGGTAATTAAATTTCAGTTTTTACTTAAATTATATCATCTATAATTTTTGTTTAGATTTCTAAATTATGTCTTGGTTAGTTGTCTATTAGTTTAAGTAACTTAACTTCACATTAGTTGAAGTGTTGAATTTTAACTTCTTAGATTAGTTGTTAATTTTCCAGCTTTTGATTTAATTTATTAAATATGATTATTTCTCGCTCAATATTTGTTTTAAATAGTTTAAACATGTATGGCTAGTCTTCTTAGAGGCTTGGAGATATTAGAAGGATGAAGGGATGAAAATTATGAAAATAAAGTTGAAATTTCGCTTAATTTGGTGCTTGTACGTCTAGGTTGGTTTGGGACTTAAGTTCAATGTCATGAATTAGGAGTTACTTATAGGCTTTATCACACTTTAGGTAATTTACTAATCCAAAAGCTAGGGATGAGCATTTGATACTTAATAGTCCATAGTGATTCCTAAACTCTATAATACATTTTTTAATTTGTTAGGATACTTAATCAACTAACCTAGGATCCCATACCTTTAGGTTACACCTTCCAAGCTTATGAGTAGGTGGCCTAAGTTAGTTATTGATAAGTGTGTTTTCATACTATGTTTCTAGGTTGTTTTTAGGTGTTTTAAGTATTGTTTGTGTGTGTTAAAC
>JAOXYD010216068.1:0-19610 GCA_028565735.1 Pinacopodium congolense
AGGAATCATCTAAGGGGGTTTCTAAACTCAGATTATATTTCATTTAGTTCCATTTTTCGGATTAATCAAGGTTCTTCTTCTTATGCTTATATCTTTGAATATTCTTGATTTTTCTGCTAAATCTTGATGAAATAGAGCTTGGTTGGAGTTCAGATTCAAGTTGGGAGTTCAAGAAACATCCAGAAGTCTTTTGGGGATTTTTTGTGACATCTAAACTTTATTTTTAAGCTCTTAATTTCAGATCTATCAAAGAATGTTGTATAAATTACATATCTTGTATGTTTTGATTCAAATATGTGGTTAATCGTTTCTCTTGCTATGGATTGATGTTTTGATGATTCTAAAGAGCTTCAATGCATGTTTAAATTTCTATATTTTGCTTATTGAAAGTCTGAAAGAACCAATTTTAAACTGGCCACTTAAGATTAATGTTTAAGATAGTTTAAGCATGAGAAACTATCTTAAATTTTTTGAAAAATCAATAATCAACACGAATTAATCCTTGCATGACCAAACCTGGATTTTTGTGAAAGTTGGAGTTTTGTGATTAATTTTATAGAACTCACCTTCTTGAAATTAAATCTCATTTACTTGATTTTAAAGCATAACCCAAGCTTTAGACAAGATTAAATGGAGAAAAAGCAAAATCTTAACCATTTCTTTGCTTTGATTTTGTGAAGGCTTTAATTAGACTTTAAATTTGTTTTAAGGCTTAATTAAATCATCAATAATCTAATCTATAGCTAATTTACACACTTGGTAATTTTCAGAATTTTTCAAAAGAAATTAAAAATCATTTTTAAAGTGTTTAGTCTAGTTTAAGTCATTTTCCAATTTTTAATCAAATTCTCTAGGTTTTCCTAAATAATTGTAATATGATCAACCTAGTAGTTAAGTGACAATTTCCCCATGGGTTCGACACTCAGAGTCTGAAAAATTACTCCACTTTATTACTTTTGCAATTGGTGCACTTGTCTTAATTCAATTGGTTTTCAAAGTAAAATCATTTCAAAATCACCCAAAGTTTAAAGTCACATAACCAATGCAACAAAGTTCTACTTTTTTTAGAGCCTATACCTATTTATAATATGGTTTTAAGTATTTTAGTAATTAATTATAATTAAAAACCTATTAACTCCAAATAAGATCTAATATTTGATATCGGTCCTTATTTATTAAATGTCCTATATTAGAATTTAAAGTTTCTAAAACTTTATAATCAAGTCCAGCTTTATTAAATTACATTTTCCTCTCTTTAACCATTTTTTATGATTAACATATTATATTTGTTAGTCCTATATGGCACCTAAGAGGGAGTGAATTAGGTATTTAAAATTTTCTTCTAAATTATTCCATCCAATTTTATGCGATGTAGAAGCTAAATACTTAAGACCAATTCACCAAATTAAACAAGCAAGCCAAACTAAACAAATTAAGATAAGTATGTAAAAATAAAGAGTAAGGGAAGAGAGACACAATATGATTTATTCTATTTTGGAGTGATTTACTTACCCTTACGTCTAGTCCTTAATACCACTTGTTGAGATTTTTGCATTATTGCAACAATAAGAACACAATGTTAGAAAATACACATTCCTTTTTATTGCTCAAGGATAACTTTCCCTCTCTTCTTTTTCTTTAGGCTAAAGAATAAACTCACAATCTCACAAGAATAATTCTTGAAAAATGTTTCACTTAAACTCAGTTTGATGTATAAAAGAGGCTTACTAAAATGAATGCAAAAACAAAGCTTAACACACCATACAAAACTCACAAACTTAGCTCTAAAACTAAAAAATACTTGTAAAGATGTTTGGGATACTTCTTCGATGATAAACACATACTAAACACACCTATTTATACCTAAAAATTCATTCACTAGTCATTGTACAATAGATACATAATGTTATAATCCAATAAATTCCTTTACCGTTTCAAAATATGACAGTTCCTTAACTTACGCTTTATTTTCGTAACTATTGATCAACGGAAGGCTAGGATTGGAAAAAAATTCTCCCAAACTATTCCCAAATTACCTATAAACAACCTTAAACATATTCCATCATATATTAAACCATTCTAGACATGTTATACAACCAAAACATGTAAGATTCCAAATTTCTAAAAGCTCCATTCATTGTCATATCATATATTTTCTTTGATTTTCCAAATTATCTAATTTAATCGACCTTATGGATTCATGAATTAATATTCATACATCAAGAGGATTTTTCAAACACACACACACACATCAATCACATAAGACCTCTTAATTATGCACCTACATGTATTTTCTAAGTCATGTATGTCAATATGGATGTATGAGCCTCTTAAATAACCAAAATAAACTAAGAAAAACTTATAATAAAATTTAAAGAAATAAACCTATATTAAAACTATTTTGCTTCTACAAAAACTTGAATCTTCATATATAATCTTTATAAACTCCACTTAAGCTCTAGGACTCCTTAAGCAAATACACTTGAACTTTGTCCATATACTTATCTTTCAATACATTTAAGCATAACATTAGTAATAAAGATATTTTGTCATCGTCAAAATACGATAGAACATCTCTTAGTTCAACAATGTTCATAAATATTTTTTCAAGGGATATGAATTATAATATTAAAATGTATCTAGAATTGGATAAATTAAACCCTAATAATTTATTTTTAATTTTTTAATTAAATATTTTACATCTCTAGATCAAGATTTGCATATACCAACATAACCTAACTACTTAAATATTAAGAATTTAAAAGTGATTTTGACTAACCTTTATTATATACTTTTTTTGTATATTTCAGTTCTTTCATTATACAATATTCCTATTATACATATAATATGAAATTAATGTCTACTATATTTCAATCCAATCATAATAGTTATCCACCATTAGTAATTAATTCAGTTAATGATATTTGAAAATTATTCTCAAAATGTCATTACACTTTGGTTAAGGATTTTCCAAATCAATGCTATTTAAGAACAATGAAACATACTCTTTAATAACTTTGGTGTAACAAATTCTATTTTGATTACTATTAAATGAGTTATCCTTGATTAGGTTAGATCATAAATAGTATTGAAAAGTTTACAATCCCTATAAGCCTCGTAAATATCCATTAGCGAGATTTTTGGCCGATATAATAAAAAAAGTTGTTGAATTATGTCATAATATTAGATAAAATGTCATAATATGACATAAAAGTTAGGAATTGCCTTATATAAGAGAGTCGATCCCCCTAAAGTATTGAGTAGCAATGTAACATCGGATCCCAAAGATAGTGATTTTTTTTTCTTATGAAGAAAGGTCAAATATTTTTTTAAAGATCTCAAACAAAAGGTCATTTATACAATCATTACAAATAGTATTTATTTAAACATATAAGTAATGTTCCATGTGAAATTCCCATATCAAGTTCAATTAGTAAACTTGTTCTCCAATAAACACCCACGCATTAGTTCAAGTATCTCTATAATTTAGTCTATAAGATTAACTACTTACTTCATAAAGAAGAAACATAACTTGTGATAATTATTCTACTTTATTAATATCTAGTCTTAATAAAGTAACAAACATGAAAATTTTTAATAATGAAAATTAAATGTAATTTGAAATTAATAATTATTTTCTCATCATAATTTAATTTATAAGTACATTTAACACAAAAGTTTTCTTATTGTCATAAATTTATAGCTAATTGATTGTTAGTGCGACATAAACCAATATATTATAATCCATTGCATTATCGCAACAAAACATATATACATATTGCAAGCAAACTAGTGTTTTCATGGATGTAAAAAAGCATTAAGATATGGACTACCATATTGTTAGGTAGTATCTTAACGAAGAGCTTGTTCACCCTCTTTTTTTTTATGTCCTTATCTTAGTAGAAAAAGATCTTTAAAAAGGCCTTACCTATAAGTATTCATCAACAACTTTATTTGAAGTTTTGTTTTCATGATTCTCCAAAACTCCAATTTGTAGGGGGATTGTTGGAATTTATTAAGTGAAATGGGAGCAAAGGAAGCTAGTCTGAGATGTAGTGAAGTATGCTAAAATGGACTGCTTCAACTAAAGCCTTGTTTATTATCACTTTTATTTTTGCTTTTTCATTTCTATTTTTTAAGTTAAAAAAAAGACAGAAACGTACTTGCTTTATTTTTGTTTGTAAATACAATTTATAAATTTACAAAAACATAAACAGGAAACCATGAACAAGATAAAGTAGTTTCTTTATGTTTTATAAACAAGTTTTGTAGAAAAAAAATTACATTGATTAATGTATATAATCTATTAATTAACATGTATTTTTAAGGTATAAGATAGATTTTTAGTCTAAAAACTTTTATTTATTTAGTATTTAGTTATTATCACTTAATTAGTTTTTATGAACAATGTAAACCAAACATATTTATGTTTTCAATTTGTTATTACAAATATTAATCAAACATATTTATGTTTTTTTAACAAAAAAGAAATTAAAAACAAGAAAAATAGACTGAAAAATATAATAAAAAATAGAAGTAAAACTAAACAGCACAAAAATTGTAAATAATTATACATAAGTAACTAGAAGAGTTAGTCACTATTCTTATCATTCTTGTAAACAAGTAGCTAATAACTTTACATATAAAAGTCAATGTACAACTTACACAAAAAAATTAGAAATTAAATTAAGAAAGTTAAAAAGAGAAAATTAGTAAATTAAGCAAGGTGTTAATTAAATATAATAGGGTATATTGGGACATTATTAAACCCTAATTTTTTTTAAAAAAGTAAATCAATTACTTTAAAAAATATGGCTCTAAGGAGCTATAAAAGAGTTAAAAACTACATTGGAAACTAGGTACAAGATAAAAACCATCAGGAGATATAAGCTAAAATAAAACACTACATCTTATGAAAAAATGGACCTTGAACTTATAATCTCATTAGCTCGGCAGCTTTAGTCACCTTGATAAAAAAAAAAAAGAAACTTCCATCAAAGCCTCCACATTTTAACCATAATGCTAGACCATTTGATCATGGTAATTCTACTTGAGAGGATCTCTCAAATCCAAGAAATTAATCTTGAGAGGAACTCTGCACGATTTTGAGCATGGCCATCATGTTTAGCCTCATTCCTCGCTCTCTGAATGGCATAAGTTCAACACTTAAATGCAACTTTTAAATTTGATAATCCCCTTTAATAAGGCCATGAGGATTTGAAGCCCATTTGATAATGTCCAACTATTGTGGTAATTACAAAGTTCATGTATACAATACTAGAACTGAGAGGAGAAGTTGCATTGAAAGAAAAGATGATCTCTTGATTCATTTCCTATTTTATAATGCCTATAAAGAAGACTGCCTCCATTTGAAATTTTCAAGACATGATCCAATTTGATAACCTTTTGAGTATGGAAAGATATAAGCAAAAAGTGGCTTTAGGTAAGCATTCCTAGAACTAGAGTAATTTGGTCCAAAACACTCTCTAAGTTGGTAGCCTCAAGAGTTTCTTGCATAAGTTGATGGCTTAAAATACATTTGAGTTTTTAGCATAGTATACCTGATCAATTTGAGTTATAAGAGACGTAGAATCAATATGAGGAGTTGGAGTATCAAGTTATGAAGTTCTACATCAAATATGAAGGTTATAGGACATGCTATGAAGGGTTCATTAAGAGAAGAGTAAGAGAAACTAAAACAAGTGACAGCTCACTTTAGGTGACTTTGAAGCAAAATTAGATGCACTTTTGGAAATAGAATTGATGTGGAATCAATTTGGGATTAATAACATCATGTTATTAAGTTCCACACAAAATTTCAAGGCCAAAGGAATAGTAATGAAGAAGTTATAACAAAAAGATCATAAAGATCATAAAGATGGAAAAGCTATGAAAGGAGAAGAAGAATTTAGGGAAGGAACATGCATGTACGATCATCGACAAAAGATCCAACCACTCCTAGGTCATGATCATGACTAGCCACGATTATGACAAGTTAAGATTCTTCAAAGACGCAAAGATTATGTGATTTAGATGACTTAGAGTTATTTTTTGATACAAAACACAGGGAAAAACCCTAAGAGCCATCATAGAGGTGTTATGAAACCATCCAAAGAAAGAAAAGAACAAGTTTTGGGAGAAGAAACAAGAAGAAACTGAAGATTAAAAGTGAAAACACCAATATCAATCCAAATGTCCAAATTTTCCAGATCAAAGCTTTAAACTGCATCTCATTCTTTTTTCTTCTTCTATGTCCTTATCTTGTATGCTAAATTTAAATAGTTGAGTTTTGAACAAGATTATAGATTGTTAAATATATTTTAGGATTTATTTTGAATTTTTTTGTACAAATTTTACCTTATTGGAATTAATATATTAATGCTTTGTGATATTTTTTATTCTTGTTCTTTATTTGAATCGAGAGATTGAATCAATATCTGTGTTGAGTTTCATAATAAGAGTTGGCAGCTTAATAGACTTACAAATATCATATTAATAGGGAATTGAAGAGAGATAATGATTGCTTGTTAATTATCCTTAGAATTGCTTTAAATTAGATTGTTTATTGGAGTAATTTTACGAAATCAAGAGATTGCAATTGAACTTTTATCTATTTCCATTAGAATTACTTAATTAAATCTTGAGAGAGGGTAATCAAAATCATAGGATATCTAGGATCAAGTATAATTAAATTAATGAGGTGAAGGGATGATAAAATAAGGATAAAGTAATCCCTAAGTTTTCATTATTAAAAAACCTCAAGTTCATGCTATCTTTTACTTGTTTATTCATCAAGTTGTGCTAGTATAGTTTAATTTTTAGTTACTACATTCTTTTGTTTACCTTAGAAAAATTGTAATTCAAGTTATTAGGTCAAATTAAATTCTCGTAAGAATCATATCAATTATAATATAAGTTATGACTCCTATACTTGTAGTGTAGTATAAAATAAACAACCAAGTTTTAGTACCGTTGTTAGGGATCAAACCTGAGTCGGCAGCTCGATAGATGGGAATACTCACCACTACTTATTATAGAATTAAATACCAAATTGTATAAAAAAATAAGACACCATAACATATCATTGCTTAAACTGTACATAAACCATACTATGATAATGTAGAATGCATAGAACTGGTATATCAAAGACAAACCACAAATTAAAACATAATTAAGGATTATACAGTATAAAACTTACGGCCCAATAATAGATAATAAACTAACATTGTACAAAGTATATGATGACCATGTACAATAACTATTATAATTATGTACAGGGTAAAAAAAATAAATCTATGATTAATATGATAATGTACAAAAATATACCATGCCCTAATACATATAATACTAATTCTTTATAAAAAATATTTTATGGTCACATACAAGATGTATCACCACTATATACAATATACCATAACTTGTTACAAAATGAAATACTAAATTGTGCAAAATATAAGACACTATAACACATAATATATTCAAACTTTTCACAAACCATACAATGACGATAACAATAAATGCAATCGATATATGTAAGATAGACCATGATTATATGTAAATGATATGTCAATTCAATGCAAATAAATCAAATTCAAGTAATTAAAGATCAATTATAAATGCTAGTAAATAAAACAAATAATATAGAAGGATACATAATGATTTTTGTAATAGTTCGACTAACCAATCTTTCACCTATATCCACTCTTAACAACCTTATTAGATTTTCAATATATTAAATTTTCCTGAAGGTGAAAAGGAACTCTTTACAAAAATCTTATTTGGTGAAAGTGAAGAGAAACTTTCTACATTCTTTCTTAAGGGTAAATAGTAAACCTAAATAATCTTCTTTTTTTTGGATGAAGAATACCCTTTTTATGCTTAAATTTCAACAAACAACAAGCTCAATTCACAAGCTTCAATCCTCACTCAAGCATACACAAATTAAAACTACTTTCTTGATCAAAAACAATTCCCAAAGAGGGCTTAAAAGAATGCAAAAAATTCAACCACAAGAAGCAATCCTTTCTTTTAAACTCAATCCATATATAACTATCCTAAAAACTCAATCAATGCTTTTTCAATAATAAAAAATGCATACATTTTTTTAAACAACTTAGAACCTCTATTATAAGCTTCCTAAACTTAAATATTTGTTGAAAGCTTAAAGAAATTGTTACACACAACAAAAAATAAGTTAAACAGGTGTCATTAATCATTATCTATGACAACTAATCGACCTTCACATTGGTCAACTAATGCTAGATAAAAAGTAATACTAATCAACCTAATCTAGGACACTAGTCAACTGATATGTTTATAGATTCATTTCTAGGTTCTAACGTATAAACTCCAATCTAAAATGCCTCAAATCAATTCTAAATTAATTCAAAAAAATTCCAAAATGTCCCCAGAGATATTTAGAAAACCAAGACATCACAATTAAATTTAAAAACAAATTATTTCTTAGTTTAGGACAATTTAAGCTCACTTTGAAAACTTTTTAAATAAAATTCAATTCCAAAACCATTATTATCCATTTTCAAATATACTAAAAACATTCATTTCACTGCCAAAATAACTCACATATGTCTTAAAATTATTTCCAAAGTTCTTTTAATTGCCAAAATTTTTCAATTGATTCAAACAAAAATATTGATTATTGAAAATTTTCATTCTAAACAATTTTATAACACTTTAATTGCTTCCAAATTTTCTTAAACATTGTTAAAAACCAATTTTTTAAAATAATATATATATATATATGTATATACAATCACACTATAACAAATTCAAATAGTTTCAAATAATTTTCTAAAGAATTTCAAACATTCATAAACTTCTCAAAAGTAAAGCTCCTTTCAAACACACATACACATATTTAATCAGACTTCAACAAACTCCAATGCCTTTCAAAAATATTTTGACACATAAAGAGGACTTCTTTAAAATGAAATTACCAAAACTCATTGATAAGTGTGCTTTTGGATTATGTTTCTAAGTTATTTTTAGGCGTTTTAAGTGTTTCTTTATGTGTTTTATCTTTAGTTTGTTTGACCTTTTTCATCTTTTGAATCTTTTCATGATCTTTGAAGTGTTTAGTTGTTTCTTTACATTATCTAGTGTTTGAGGGTAGATTTGGAGCTTATTTAAAGGATGGCTTGATACACCTTGGTGGTTGGATATGCAGCTAGTAAAAATTTAGCATTAGATGTGCTTCAGGTGACTTGAGAGATGCAATAGATAGACTTGTAGAGCTCCAACGGCCACGAAATTTTTAAGTGAGGAGGTTGCAGTTCAAATTTCAATTCAATCGGAGGTTCGGAGAAAAAGTTATGACCAAAAGAGTGCAAGAACCATAAAGTTATCAAATAGCAATGCACAACTTTATGCTTCTTGCACTCTTTTTCTATCACCCTCGTGCAGGGTGACTGGCGGAACTCACTAGGAACAACCTAAATACAAGATTTTAAGTTAGTGGACCTCCCTTTTGACATATTTAGGGTCTCTAAACCTTAGGAGCCTCCATGAATCATTATAGGGCTTCTAAAATAGGCAAAGTGAAGGTTTTTTTGTGGTTTCCAAAAAAGAAAAAATAAGACATCATCCTACGAAATCAAGAAAACTCTTTAGCATCCAGTTTTTCTAGCTTCTTTAGAGTAAAGAGGAGGACTTCAAAGCTTCACTCAGTTTTTTATTTCTTCTCTTTATTACTTTCTATCATGAGAAACATGAATGTTGTTAGATTATTTGTGATTATGAGTAGCTAAACACTTTATAGGAGTTATTCTTGAACTCTTTTATGAAACTCTTGCTTTTTGATTCAATGAATGAATGTTTGAGATATGTATTGAGCTTATACCTTGCAATAGATCAAGAGAGTGATCTTGGGCATTTGTGTTGGATAGTGCAACGAGAGTTGGCTCCCAATAGACTTATACATATTTAGGTTTTGCAAGTAATTAAAGAAAGATTTTGGCTATTTGTTTAAATTACCTATAGGATTTCTTAATATCTAGTTGAATGGCTAGGAAAGGTTATATAACTTGAGAGGCAGCATAATTGATTCTATCTTAATTCAAATAAGGACAACTAATTGCGCCTTGAAAGAGGGTAATTAAGCATTAGAAAATCTTTGGTCAAGTATAATTGAATCAATAAGATAAGAGGGAAGTAAAAGAAGGATAGAGTGGCTCCTATCTTAAATCTTGACTATCAAATTACTTCACTTTACCTGATTAATATTATTTGTTTGTTTGATTAATTTTAGTTTATTTGCTAGGTTTTAGCATTTGAAATTATTTTCTTAAACAAAATATAACCTGAATTGAGTGGTGACTAAATACAATTCTCGTGGGATTGATACTGTTATATTACAATTATATAACTCATATACTTGCGATATAGCGTAAAGCTAGTAAGCATTTATCCACACACATAAATTGTCTCATCAAGTTTTTGGCACCATAACTAGGGATTGTTTGTTTAACATCTTGTTTAGTTTAGATGACTTTGATTTAAGAGTTTTTTATACTTTTTCCTTGTGTATATGCAGGTGCATAAACACAAGGAGCACAAGAAGATCTAACGAGCTTAGTGATAAGAGTTTTCAAATATCACAAGGCATGAAAGAGAGATAAGAAGAGCTAGATGCCAAGACAGAATTCAACCAAATATGGTAGAAGAAGGAAATTGCGAAGATTACCAAAAGACATTAATGGACTTCATGAGGCCAGGTTTCAGTTCACAAGGAATTGCATTGTCTAATGTACAAGAAAATAATTTTGAGATAAAGCCAGTACTCCTCAATATACTTTAAACCAGTGTTCAGTTTTATGGGTTTTCGTATGAAGATCCTAACTCCCACCTTACTAATTTCCTAGAGATTTGTGATAACTTTAGGTTTAACGGGATGTCAAATGATACAGTAAGAATGTAATTGTTCCCCTTTACTTTGAAGGATCAAACCAAAGCATGGTTGAATTTTCTCAATTCAAGTTAGATTACTACATGAGAGCAACTAGTCCAAGCATTTCTTTCTAAGTACTTCCCATGGACCAAGATGACAAGGATTATAAAAGAAATCACAAACTTCTAGCAAAGTGATGGAGATTCATTGTATGAAGCGTAGGAGCAGTTCAAGGAGTTACAGAGAAGTTTCCCGCACCATAATCTTCCAAGAGAATTCATTTTATAGACCTTCCATAATAGGGTTAACCATAGCACAAGAGGGACAGTTGATGCATCAATTAGAGATTCGTTAATGAGGAAGACCATAGATGTAGCCCATGATCTTTTAGAGGAAATGGCAAACAATAGTTGCCTATGGTTGAATGAGAGAAGCAAGTAAGGATTTAAGGAGTAAAAGGAGATGATTCCTATTGATACGGTAACATCTCTTCAAGCATAAATTTTAGCCCTCACCAAGCAATTAAGTAATGTACAAGGTACATCTTCATCTTCTATTAAAATTGTGTAGCTTATATGTGAATTCTATGGGTAGGATAGCTATGATACAGCTGATTGCTTTTTAATAGAGTCACTAGGATTTAAGTAAGTGAACTATATGGGGACACAATAAAGAAGTAACAACTCTTATTCTAATAATTATAATTTAGGGTGGCAAAAACCACCCAAAATTTTGGTGAAAAAATAACAATGCAGGCGGCCAAGTGAAAGTATAAGGTCCTCCTAATTTTCAATAAGATCAACTTGGATTTTTGAAAAACAAGATGGATAAGCTGATGGATTTCCTAGGCTCCAAATTAGCAAGTCAAAAAGAGAATTAGAAGAGGATGTTTGCAAGATAGGAGGAGACTTAGAAGAGGATGGAGGCCAAATTTGACCAAATTGTAAAGAACCATGCATCATCTATCCACAACTTAGAGATTCATGTAGGTTAACTTACTAATTCTTTGTCTTCTCGAAGTGTAGGGAGCCCTCAAGCACTATAGAGGCCAATCCAAGAGAGCAAGTAAATGCCATCAGAGTTATAATTACAGAAAAATCTGGGAGTCAAGTGAGAAGGTTAAGGACGCAAGAGATAAAATTTTGGCTAGAGAGGAAAAGTAGGAAGAGGAGAAGCCATATGTCCCTCCAGCACTATACAAGCCCAAGATCCCATACCCATAACTACTTTATAAAACATCAAATGGATGCGTAATTCTCCAAGTTCTTGGAAAAGTTAAAGAAGCATTGAATCAATTTGTCTTTAGCAGAAGCACTAAGGTGGGTGCCCAAATATGCAAAGAATTCCAAGGATGAATTAACTCATAAACGCACTTGGAAAGACAACCACACGATGCCCTTGACGGAGAGCTGTAGCTCAATCATCTCTAGAAACATGCCTTCTAAATTACAAGGTTCAAGGAGTTTCACTATACCTTATGTTGTAGGTGATTTTGATTTTCCAAAATGTTTATGTGATTTAGGTGCGAGTGTTAACTTGATGCCTTTGTCCATTTTCAAGAAATTAGAATTAAGTAAGGTGAAGTCAAATTTCATGCTCATCCAATTAGTAGATCAACCAATAAGGAAGCTATTCAAATTGGTGGAAGATATGCCTGTGAAAGTGGATAAAATTTTCATTCTAGTTGATTTTGTGGTGCTTGATTTTTAGAATGATAAAAATTATCCATTGATCCTTGGTAGACCTTTCATGAAAACTGGTAAGGCATTGATTGATGTCTACGATGAAAAGTTAATCCTTTATATTGGTGATAAGCAAGTAAAGTTTAATATAGCAAGAAGTTGAAAAATTCGGTGAAAAGAAATGCTTGTATGAAGATAGGTGTGATTGATAAAGGTGGAAAGGAATCTGAGATGAAGCATGAGCGAAAGGCAAATTTGCAAGATGATGAAGAAATTAGGAAAAAGGAGGAGTTGGGTGAGAGGTTGAATAAAAAATCTTTAGGAAAAATGATTGCCTCTACTCTATTATCTTTAGTGATATCACTCGTGCTTAAGTTACAATCCTTACCTCCGTATATTTAGTACACTTTATTAGGTAAGAGAAAACAACTAACCTATAGTATTCCTAGCAATGTAATTTTTAAATAAGAGAAGATGGTATTTAAGGTGAGGAAGAAGAGGCTTAGAGCACAATTAAAGTTGATTCCAACTAAACTTAAGATTCGATGGGGAGGACTAATCAAAGTTGTTCAAGTTTACAAGCATGGAACTTTCAAGGTAAAAGACTCCAAAGGAAAAAAACTCAGGGCTATTGAGCATAACAGAAAGTTATATCTCAGAGACTTTCCTTCAAGAGAAAAGGGGTGGCTTCTTCTCTTTTATTCTATTGAAATATTAAATTGGTGATGGTCAAGATATTGACCTTAACTTAGCATGTTTGTTTTTTGTTTACTTGTCTTTGTCAAGTTTTGTGTGCTTGATTTGATTTTGATTTTGATTTATCATTAGTTTATTTGTCCCTTTAATCTCTTAATGTTTAGGTGACTTGATGACTGCTAGAAAGTTTGTTATGAATCATAGCTTAACGGAGGACTAAAGAAGGAAGAAGATTTTCTTTGCCATGGAATCAAGGAAAGAACCTGCCACCTGCATCGTATCCATTACCATAAGCCCTACTTGCCCTTAATCTCTTCTATTCCTATTCTTGTTTTTGTGTTTCATTGTTCAATGTGTTGTTTATTGGTTTTTGCTATTCTACTTTCCACATTGACGGCAATGTGTTGTTCAAGTATGAGGAGGTAGCATTAATCATTTTGTTTTCTTTGCATTTTGCGTGTCATATAGGATGCACGTTAGGGTGAAATATTAGGAGTGTTAATTTCCTTGCATTTGAACCTTTATGATGAATGCGTTGCTATGAGATTCTATCATAGTAGTCAGAATGAGATTGAGTTGCATGCTTAAAGTTGAATTAGGCTACTTGAATTAAAGGTAAATCATGTTGATTGACTAAAGTAGTTGGTTGTATGAGCTTACTCAAAAATTAATGCTTGAGTGATTAGGTGATGTATAGAAGCATGATGGATTTTCAATTGAGCTTATATGACTCCATCTAAAGTCATTTCATTCCCTTATATGTGTGATACTCTCATAGGTTGTTACCTTTAGAACTTGCTATGAACTGATTTGAATATACTTTATGCATACTAGATGGAAATGATTAATGCCCTCTTCTTTTAGCCTATGACTTAAATGATCTACCTATATTATTCCTTGCAAACCCCCTTTAAGACTTTGACCATTTTGTTCTTGAAGAAAACACTCCATTTTTAAACCTTTAAACCTCTTAGCCTTACCTACTTATAAGTTTAATAAAGTGCTAAGTGAGCATTAGTTTAGGATTTTTAACTTCATTTTTTCTGATATAAGTTGAGCAATACTTCTACTCATTGTATGTAGTTGATGCTTTTGTTTCATTTTTATTATATAAAAAAAGAGAAATGATGAGAAAAAGGATAATAAAAAATAAAATAAAAAGAGAAAAGAAAAGAAAGAAACAAGTGTAGTAGCAACAACAAGTACCGAGTAGTTAGTTATATCCATTTGCCTACCTCATAAGTTTATTTTGTCATCCATTTGCATACCTTAGAAGTTTATTTTTTTCATCTCTTTGTACATTTAGTGCTTTATGAATGCTTGTTAAAAACCCCTCAAGTCCTTATTAACACACTTTAACCCTAGGCCCATTACAACCTTAAACAAAGTCCTTTTATCTATTTTAGCATGTAATAAGTGTGGAAAAGAATTGGTGTATTTGTAAATCTATGGTAATGTAATTTCCTATAAGAAGTTTTAAGAGAAATACTATCCCTTATACACTTGAGTGAAATTAGTAAATCTGAGGAAAATCTATTTTGAGTTTATGCTTGCATTTGAATAACAATATCCTAAGTTGAGTTTGTTTATATGCGCTGATGAAAACTAGTTATGATGTGTGTAGTAGCTTAACATTTGATTGGCCAAAGTTTGAATGATTGCGTGTTTTTAATCTCTTTGAAGACAAATTGATAGGAATTTATGGTTTTGTTTGATTTTTACTTGAGGATAAGCAAAATTTTAAGTGTGGGGAAGTTGATAAGTGTGCTTTTGAATTATGTTTCTATAATGTTTCTAGGTTTTTTAAATGTTTCTTTGTGTATTTTAGCTTTATTATATTTTATCTTTTTCATTTTTTCAAGATCTTTGAAATATTTAGTTGTTTCTTTACACTATCTAGTGTTTGAAGGTAGATTTGGAGCTTATTTAAAGGATGGATTGATACACCTTAGTGGTTGGATATGCAATTAGTAGAAATTCAACATTAGATGTGTTTCAGTGACTTGGGATATGCATTAGATGGACTTGTAGAGCTTCGATGGCCATGAAATTTGGAGGGGAGCAAGATCAATATTTAAGGAGGTTTTAGTTCAAATTGCAAGTTAATCAGAGGTCTTGAGAAGAAGTAATGGCTGAAATATTGCAAGGAACAGAAAGCTGTCAAACAACAGTGCATGATCATATATCATCTTGGAACCCAGTTTTTGTCACCCTTGTTTACAAGCACGAGGGTGATAAGCAGAACTCATCAAGAACAGCCTAAATATGAGTTTTTAAGTTATTAGACTCCCCTTTTGACATATTTAGGGTCCCTAAACCCTGGGAGCCTCCATGAATCATAAGGCTTCCAAAAGAGACAAAGTGAAAAAAAAAAATTTGTGGCTCCCAAAAGAGGAAAAATGAGACATTGTTCTAGGAAATCAAGAAAACTCTTCATCATCCAGTTTTTCCAACTTCTTTGAAGTATAGAGGAGGATTTCAAAGCTTCACCCGATTTTTTATTTCTTCTCTTTATTACTTTCTAGCATGAGAAACATAAATATTGTTGGATTATTTATGATTATGAGTAGCTAAACACTTTACAGGAATTATTCTTGAACTCTTTTGTGAAACTCTTGCTTTTTGATTCAATGAATGAATGTTTGTTATATGTATTGAGCTTATACCTTGCAATAGATCAAGAGAGTGAGTTTAGACATTTGTGTTGGGTAGAGAGTTGGCTTCCAATAGACCTATACACATTCAGGTTTTACAAATAGTTGAAGAGAGATCTTGCTATTTATTTAAATTACCTATAGAATTTCTTAACATCTATATGAAGAGTTAGGAAAGGTTGTGTAAGTTGAGAGGCAGGATAATTAATTCTATCTTAATTCAACTAAGGACAACTAATTGCACATTGAGAGAGAGTAATTAATCATTAGAAAATCTTGGGTCAAGCATAATTGAATCAATAAGATAAGATGGAAGCAAAAGAGGGATAGAGTGGCTCCTAATCTTAAATCTTAACAATCAAATTATTACACATTGCCTAATTGATTGTTCTTTGTTTGTTTGACTAATTTTAGTTTTTTTTCCAACTTTTAGCATTTGAAATTATTTTTTTAAACAAAATATAACTTGAACCAAGTGTGACTAAATACAATCCTCGTGAGATCAATACGATTATATTATAATTGTACAACTCATATACTTACGATATAGCTTAAAGCTAGTGAACATTTATCCACACACATAAATTGTCTCATCACTCATCTTGATACCTAATTTCCTTTTATTTGTAAAACTCTATACTAATATGAAAATTCTAAACCAATCATATTACGCAAATGCAATAATCCAAAAACTTTAATCAAAATATTAAATCCAAATGATCATACAAATTCTTGAGCCCTTCAAGCATGAATAAGATCAAGCAATATGATGTGCAGATTACACTACTAAAGTTTTAAATTGAATAAATCCTAAATCTTAATTTAATAACACTAAGACCACAAATAGAAAAATACGCCTATTATATTATAGTATAGCTTATGAAGAATCCAGATTGTCAATCCCATGAGAACTATATTGGATTGCTAGTAATGCTCCTCTCTTTATTATCTAACTTATTCAGATTGGTGATTGATTGATGGATTAATTAAATTAAACAACTAACTAACTAAGAATTCAAAGAAAATTCACTAGATTTAAGGTTCAATTAAGGAAGTTAAAACCTAGATGATTAATTCCTCTAAAATATGTTCATGTTTGTTATTTAACTTCAATTCAACGAATTTTCTAGATTTACTTAGACTATAGATTTCTTAAAGTGAATCATATTCTCTCTTGAGTTATGCAATTCCTATCCCTTTTGATAAATTAATTATAAGTTCTCCTTGATTAAAATATCAATTAGAAGCATTAATACAATATATGGAACCGATTATTTTGATTATATTTATACCTAATCTTGAAATCTTATGTGAGTTTATCTTTAGATATCTATACAAGATTTATTAACTATGTATTGATCTAATCATGTAGATGAATTATTGATCTAAATATATGAAATCAAATAATCATAATTGAAACTTATATTTACATAGAAATCAAAACCAAATTCATTAATCCCATAGATAAATCTAATACAAATTCTAGAAATTCAATATTGAATCAAGGTCAAGAATATTAAACATTACATCTTAAGATTGATAAATATCTAAATCCTATAAGAAAATTAGTTCCTAAACATATTGAAATAAACAACAATAATCACAAAAGAAATGGGATTTAAGAAGCTCATTCTTATAATGCTTAAGTTCTTGAATCTCTATAACTCTTATTGGAAAACCAATCTTAATCTTTAATTCCTTGATGATTAGATATCATATTTGCTTTAGTTTGCTCAAAACCTTGTAAAAATGGCTTAAACTTTTCCCTTGATCTCTTGATGGTGGCCCTAGGTATCTAACAATCAAAAGTTTTTTTAAAAGGACCTAATATTGCACTTATATATGAGTTAGACCCAATTGTCTTACAATGTAGTTCATAGTCATGGGATAAATCAAGCATGTGTCAGATATAAACAATGATTGGGGTCACAACATTGACCCTAGCCATGACTTCTCTGGCAGCTTTGCTTCTCTTAGTGTTTTCTTTAGCAATTCTTTATGGCTTGTGTCGTAGTTTTGAGATAAAGTGTGGAACTCACTAGCTTCATGTTATTTCTCCTCCTTTTAATTACACAACTTGATCAACTCGAAATATGTATCAAATTGCTCACCAATTCACCAAAATCATCATAAGTAACATCTTATTCAAATTTTAATCAATTAAGCATCATTTTAAAATGAAAATAACCCTCAAGTCTAAGATTGTGACCATAAAAATATGCCTAAAATATATATCAAATGAATACCATCACAATACATATAACCAAAAATATAAATCTAAAGCTATTCAATTTTGATCTTTAAAGTCTTAATCTTCCATTCTTGATCTCCTTATTAATGCTTGCTTCATACTATTATCTCTTTTTTTGTAAATTGACTTCTTTCTTAGATTCCATCATATATTCTTATACAATTTGCATTTACCTATTTTTGTAATACATCAAAAACTAAAATATTAATAACAAAAATATTTTGTCATCATCAAATTAATAATTAAAATCTCCTTTTATTCAATAAATTTAGTTACAATTAGTTATACTTTTAGATGCTAAGATCAACAATCAAAAGTTGAATAGTTGTTTCAAGCCATTCAAAACAAACTAGCCCAATATTTTTCATATGTTAAGAACACAGAAAATATTAAGTAAAGATGTAAAAGCAGAATTAGAGAAATTGAAAAGTAATTGTAATTTGTCTGGCGACAAAGTATGTGAGCTTAAATGAAAATAACATCTTTGCTTAGAAGGTAGTTTAGCCTGGGCTTTGGAAGTCGAAGGTTGAGACTGAGTTGTCAATTTACGAAGTAATTAGTTGAGTTATTAATTGTAATTTTTTGTTAAAATTTTTATATCTTTTAATTTTTATACTATTTTTTAATTTTTGTGTTATATTAAGATATTGTTATTTTTTTATGATTTTTTTCAGCTTTTATATTTAAAAAATACAAACAAAAACTCAAAATTATAATTATAGCTGTGAAGAAGATTTCTTAGGCACGACGATGGTAGAATCGACCGAGCAGCTATATCAATAGCGACAGGTACTCGTTGACAATGTCATCACCCAATAAATTGGAATGGTCATGGTCACCTTCTCCACAAATCAAAGCTCCAAAACCCCTTCCCAAACAAATCCTTAACCTAACAACACCTCTATTAGTTATAGAACATATCTGAAATTAGGCAGAGAATTCGATAAGGTAACGGAAAAGGATTAGATTGTATAGAAGCTGAACAGTAAGTTCAAATGCCGGTTAGGGTTTATTTTTCAATTTTATAATTATACCTTTATCATTGTCGTTTTATTTTCAATCATTATGTTTTAATTATATGGCATGGTCGAGATGGAGAGTAGCCACGAAAGTAGTCGGCCCCTTGTAGTTAATCGTTTACGAGCCGTTTGATTGAACTTTTGGCTGTGATTTTTGGTTGTGAATGTTATATTTTTATATTGGGTTATGTGTATTTTTATAGATTTTTGTATTGTCTGTCTTGATTTCTATATTGTATTATAGTATTTTTTATTTCTATAATGTTCTTTATTAATTTTTGTATTTAAAAAATTTAAAAATCAAATTTGAAAACGGAATCCAAATCAAACAAGCCCTTATTAATCATAGAGGATGTGTGATTTTGATTCTTATTTTTATTTTATATTTCTGTTTTTTAATAT
>JAOXYD010216078.1:0-33202 GCA_028565735.1 Pinacopodium congolense
AGTTGATCAGGCCAAAATCAGAACTTTAAGAGCTTCAATAAACAAAATCAAACCTTATTACATGCATTCAGACTCTCCTAAAACATTAAAATACAAATCCGAAGCTGAAAAATAGATTTAAGCACATATAATCATCAAAGCATACATAACATGCATCGTAAGCCACATACTTTGATAACTCTACAAATATAAGCCGAAATAAGTAGTTTACAAGTTACAAAACATGTTTAGGAAGTTTTTGAACAAGTCTTGAACTTCTTAACTTGATCTAGACATCAACACAACCTCTAATTCCACAAGATCTAACAAGAAAATCAAAAAACATTCCATATTATACACATAAGAACATGAACTTTGATTAATCCAAAAAAAGGAGAGTATAAGTAATGATCTGAGTTAGAAAACCCCCTATGATGTTTTAGAAACTCATATATATGTCTCAGCAATATTCTTCAATAAACAAAAATTCAAAATACACTCTAAAACTCGAATTACAAGTGTTTGATACCTAAACTATCTAAGAAAATGTAAGAGAGAAGTAAGAGCTTTTCTAACTAGGAGTTATATCTGAATTCTACCGGTTACATACGTGTTTCTGTGTTCTTTTTTGTTGTATGTAGACTCTAGAGACTCCTACATGTGCTAGGAGATAGGAGAATTAATTGGAGACATGCCAGAGTTGAAATCTTTAAGATTTGGAGCTGAAACTATTGACTCTGGTGATCAACATCACCCTACCTCCCTACAATGGCACCCTGAGAGGGTGCCGTTAATGCTCGAATTCTGCACTCTTAAACAACCCCCTATTCTTCAATCAATGGCACCCTGCTAGGGGGTTGTTAATGGAAAGAACCAAGAGAAATTCTTCATGTTTTTGCTCTAATCTTCATTATTAAGCTCCATCCTGCAAATTAAACATAATAACATATAAGTTTGACAATTAATCACTGAATTAGGGGTCATAATTTAACAAATTAACCATTACAACTCTATCAATTTGACCCCTAACAGAGACCATATAAGAACAAATGGTATGATGCTTTCTTATATCCCTCTTATGCATGAATACAATCCTAGGAACGTATTTCATACACATTCAAAGTTTTATAATCATCTTATGATAGTTAATTTTTATATGATAAATGCACTTATGCATAAAGATCATAGTTTTTATCAACATGCCTATTTAACTTGTCACTTTTGTTGACATGTTGGTCATCTAGAACAATCTTATTATCTTAAACATAAGATGTTTAAAAGGCCATTAAAATTTTAGTTGAGAAAACTGATATTCCCCTAAGGAACTAAGTTTATGTAGGTACATAGAATACATTAGTTTCTTTATTTTACAGGTCAACATTTATTGGTGTGAAAATGGAGTTAAAAAAAGTAAAAAAGATGGTGTCTCCTACATCCTTATGGAAAATGAAAACATCACCAAGAACCCTTGCATGAGGAACCAAGTAATATGGTTGAACTAAATGAGGAGTATAGAATATGGTATTAGATAGGGATGCAAAAGGAGGTATTTTTACAATTTTATATTAATAATATTTATGATTATTGGCTTGACATACATATTTTGTAGCTTATGCTTAATATGATAATATTAACCTAAGAATACATGTTTTAGCTAAAAAGATGTGTTATACATTTTTAAGGGGAGCCATTGCATAATTTTTGAAATTTAAGCCTTTCATTGAAGTTGGTAGTTCTTTTGACCAATGATGCATTGCATGTTTTAGATAATATGACTTCTAAAATTGCTATCATTCTTGCAAATGGTATCATTTTTTTATAATGTTATAATTTACAATTCATATCATTCACAAATGATATATTTTACAATTGATATTAGAGTTTTTGTGTTATTTTTTTATGTTAACGAATTGCATATGTTAGACAAAATAGTTATTGAAATTAGTATCATGTTTTTACAGGAGATATCATTTTTTCAAGTGGTATCATGTTTGAAATTATGCATAATTTTTAAAATTTTAGACATTTATGCTTTCTACTTATATAATAAAGTCTTTCACAATGCATAAATTTAAGGAAAGTACACCTTTTATCATAGTTCAAACTTTTTGAGAATTTGTTTTGTAACATTAATTGTTTCATATAGGGGGAGCTAATTTTTCAGTCATATTCATGCTTATAATTTGCATTTTATGGCATAATATTTAAATTTTTTATTTTTAATGCAAAATATGTATTTTTCATACATAACATGCATAATATAGGTACAAACATATGCTTTTTTTTTTACAAAATATGCATGATTTTTGCCTTGAAAGCATAACAGGAATAATATGAATGAATATGTGTTTTGATGTATAATATAGGAAAATGTGGATTCTTGAAGCATAACGATGCATAACATGAACTTTATAATGCATTTTATGCTTTTAAATCCTTTTTCATGCTTTATTTTCCCAAAATAAATTGTTATATACATTTAAGGGGGTAAATTTGTTTTTCTAAAATTGTTTCTAGTGCATGAGTTAAAGGGAAGTTTCTTGTACAAATTGATATTAGAACTTATAAATTGACTATTTTTTCTACAAGTGGGGCTAGAACTTATGAACTAATGTTTATGTTAGAAGTGGTTTATATTGGTTTTTATGCCATGTTTTACTGTGTTTTCACTCCAAAATGTCTATAAAATTGTCCTTTTTATGTATTCTTTTCATTATACTACAGGTTCAAAGCTATTTAGACTTAATTGGATTGCAAAGAATATAAAAGGAGTTCAAAGCGCAAATAGAAGCAATTTCATAAGTATTTTGAGGCACTTCTAGAACTAGAAAAGATGCGGCATCAATTTTAGGACTTAAAGCATCATGTTCTAAAGTTCCACACCAAATTATAATTCATCAGGAGTGCACAAAGGAAAGTACAAGGCAAGCTCGGTTAAGCTCTAGATTTGGTACACTTGAATTGATGAAGGCATTAGGTGAACTTCCAGAGCTCTAAATGTAATGAATTTTAACAAGATAATGTGAAGATTCTACATACCAAATTTCATGGCCATTGCAATTGTATAAGAGGAGTTGGAGAAAAACAATTGAAAAGGGACATAAGATGTTAATTTCTAAGTCTTAAATGAAACCACATTGTTTTAGGGATTTTTAACGGCAAACTTGACTAACTTAGGCCCAAGACATCCCCAAAACCCTTGTGGCATCCTAAGATACATAAAAGGAGCTAAAAACATACAAAAATAGGCAGATTTAAATACTAGAAGAAAAGAAACACATGGTAGTATAAGAAGTGATGTTTTTCCATTCTTAGTTAGGGTTTAGTTTAGGTTTTCTTTTCTTTTGTTCTTTCTTTGCATTGGGAAAGTGGATTAGTTCCTTTAAGAGCATTCAAGGTGGATTGAAGAGTAGGATTCCAATGAAAAAGATCAATTTTGGTTATATTCCTTCATCTTTCTTTCTTATTTTGTATTAACTCCTGTTTTTCATCAATGGATTTGTGTTTTCTTATTATATATTTTGATTCTATTTTTTGACATGTGTGCTTAATTTGTTTATCCAGGGTTAGGATTTTATAGGCTTTGTTTGATTGGAGAACTTTTACCTAATTAAAGTGCTTAATTTAATCTTTCTTTAATTGGCCATCTTAATTAGATTTTTAGATGATTAAAGATCCATCACCATATATTTTTAATTATTAGAAGATTAATTAGGTGATATAATTTAAATTAGGTGTTGATTGACTCTAAAATGTTTTACGAAGGTTATTAGATCTAACGAACTTAGATTTACGCATCTTCAGATTAATGACCTTTGTTCAAATCTGTTTAATAGACCAAATAGATTAATTGACTTTAAAAGAAAAATGTGTTTCCATGACCTATGGTTAAATCTTGTTTTTGTGATGAATACCTTAAATCTATCTAATGAATTGTTTCTTTTTGTTTAACCTATTGAAATCTGAAGCCCTAGCTAATTTATCATTTATTAGACTCCTAATTCATTAGCTCATGTTTAAATTAAACGTTACTTCTTTTTATTTTAGATAATTCCTTTTTATTTCCTTTATTAATCAATCAACTTGGATTCATTTAGTTAATTAAAATTAATTGATTTAGTATTACACTGAGATTCCTAAGGAGATAACACTTAGTTTCTTACCATTTTATACTACTTGTTGATAAGGTGCACTTACCTTTAGTTGGTCTAGTATTAGATTGATAAAAAAAAGTTACAATTTAGTTAGAACGTAATAGTTTATAATAACTATTTTTATAAAGTTCTTTAAATGATTATAAGATATTTCCAAAATCATAGTTGAGTTAAATTTTGATAGATTTATGATCTCTCTTATAATAAGTGGGATTTTTTAACAAATGATATTTTTCTTATAAATTGCTTTTTATAAGTGATATTGTTATTTTTGATGATGTCAAAACGGAAGAGAGCGTTGTGTGATATTAAGGATAAATGTGAGTTTTATGTAAGGGGGGGATACCGATGTCATTTCATAAGACATGGAGCATATAGTGTATAGTTTGCATTATAGTTTGATTTACATATATGTTTTGCATTTTATGTTCTCTTAATATAACATGTTTTGTCATAATCAAAAAGGACGAGATTAGTAAACTAAAGGAGGTTCCAATCATTAGTTTTGATGATGACAAAGCATTCTTGTTAATAATTTTTTAGTTTTGGTGTAATTGGAAAGATAGGTAAACTCAAATTATGAAAAATAATACATGTGGAGTCTAAAGAGAAGGTTTTTCAAGTGAAAAAAATGACATTAAGCATTAGAATAAAGATTAATGATGAAGATCGAGGGGATAATCATATTTGTAGTCCTAAACCTTTCACCATTTTATCAATTGAGTCCTATACCTTTAAAACTTCCTATTGAAGTTCTATACCTATGTGAATTAATCAAAGGCAATCTTTATAAGACTTAATTGGGAAAATAGTGAAAGGTTTAGGACTACAAATAGGGTTATCTCAAATACTTGTAGTCCTAAACCTTCCATAATTTTTCTAATTAAATCTTAAACCTTTTCTATTTTTTCCAATTAAATTCTATAAGGGCTACCATTGATTAATTTGCATAGGTATAAGACTTCAATTGAAAGTTTCAAAGATATAAGACTTAATTAAGAAAATGATAAAAGGTTTAGGGCTACAAATATGGTTAACCCAAAGATTAAGAGAAGAAGATTAAGGTTAAATTAATTTAGATTTGTATTTTTGTTGTAAGTTTACATGATCCTCACTAATGTTTGAAGAGGCTCACTTTTTCATGTTACATTTGTATGAGCATTTGCATTTAGAATATTGGTCTAAGAATTAGATTTTGGATGAATTGTTTATGACTTTTGCATAATAGGAACTAATTTTCAATGTCAAATTATTATGAAATGTTATAATTAAGGGAAAATAATGTGAATTATTTTTAAAATATTCCTCTTGTTTAGTCCAAGTCGTTTGAAATATTGTTTAAAGTTGCTTAAGTTGATTTGAATATGTTTAAGTCAATTTTTTGAGTGAAAAATATTTTTGGATTAGTCATGAAAGTATTTGGGAATCTTTGAAAAGGTTTAAAGCTATTTGAAGTCAAATTTTTCAATATCATGGTTAACTTTTTTTAAATAAATTAAAATATTTTGAAAATTGAAATAGCCTTGGAATTGGTTTAAAATTTATATCAAATATTTTAAAGTGAAAAAAAGTTTTGCTATGTTATTAGTAGTAAACGAAGACAACATGTATTTGCCTTGAAAAAGATTGTTTAAAGACTTCTTCACCTTCCATAAAGAATATTTGAGTTGTTTTGGTTATTAAATAAGTGTGAGGATTGATTGATGTTATGTATGTTATTAAATGAGCACTAGATAAAGGATTTAATTATGTTATTGGGTTTGTTGCATTTTTTACATAATTTTGAGCCCCTTAAGTTTTATTTTGATCAAGAAAACATTTAGGATTAAGTGTGCTTAAGTTTTGCTTGAAAGAGTGATTTTATGATCTTTATTTTAGGGATAAATTAGTTGATATTTGATTTTGGTTAAAGGACTCCTCTTCACCTATTAGAAAAGGAAGATTTGTTGGGTTCCTATTATCCCCTAGAAAAATAAGATTGTATTTGTGTTGCTTTTCACCTCCTTTATGGAAAGAAGAAGTTGTAAGAGTTCCTCTTCACCTTAAGAGAGATTTGATTTAGTGAAAAACTTTAAGAAGTTTGTTGGGAGAGGAGAAGCTAAAGTTAGTTAGCCAAACCTCTATAAAATCCTTATGTACCCTTCTTTCCCTTGCTTCTTTTATGTTTTACATATTGAGTTTGATTTATTGTTACCTGGATTGGTTTATTTAGCATAAAAATTGGTATAACATATAGATTGAATTTTGGTTTAGAGATTTCATATAGTTAGAATTGATTTAAGTGGCCCAAGTTTTTAGCTTATTTTTTAAAACATTTAATACACCCCCCTCTCCTAGGTGGCATAGAGCTTACAAATGGTATCAGAGCATGAGTCTCATTTTTCTAAAATTTCTAACCAAATTAATGAACAAAAATGTAATATAGCACTTCTGAATGATTTTATTTTTAAGAGGGATTAAAGATGTTTACCCCACGTTATTTAATGGAATTTCATAGTGGAGAATTAGGATGAAATTTTTCATTATGGGCCAAAATATAGATTTGTGGGAAATTATTTCAAATGGCCCTTATGCTTTTTCAAATGATGTAGAAGTTGTTTAGATAGGTGCATAATTACAAAATTTTCTATATGCATTTTCATTAATGATATTTGGTTTAGATAGGAAGTAATCTATGTAGGTTGCAATAGGGGAAATAAAGCGAAGGAAGAGAGAAAGAAGAAAAGGAAGAGGAGGAAGTTTATATGCATTTGACGACAAAGGAGGTTGATTCTCCATCTCCATCAAGTTCTTGAAATGTAGACAAAAAGGTAATTTCTAGTTCTTAATCTTATGATAAGAATGATGATGACGGTGGTGATGATTAATTGTCAAATAAAGACTTAATTAAATGCCTTGTGATTATGAATTTGAAAGGAAGAAACATTCTTCTAAGCATATGGATGTGTACACAAGTTGAATGATTGCATACTATAAAATGATAGATTGATGAATGAGAACAACAAGTTGCAAAACAAGATGTAAGAAATATTAGAACATGAGAATGTAAGCAAAATTGACATTGATTGGTTGAAGAATGAGATGCATGTCATGGTATATTCTATGAATGTGGTTGTTAAATACATAATGAACATGATTTGGTACATGAAAATTAGGCATTAAAAAAGGAGATCAATGACCTTAAAGAATCATTGTTAAAATTCACTCAAGGGAGTGAAAAATTGACTAACATGTCAATAAATCAAAAGAGAAAATAATAGGTAAGGTTTAGGATTCACTCAAGGGAGTGGTTATGGATGAAAAAATGATTTTTGTAAAGGACAAGAGCTTAGAAGACAAAATTATTCCCAATACCTCTTTTGACAACGTGTCATCCTCATCTAGACTACAAAATAGTAAAAATCTTCAAGCATTCATGTATAGGTATAGATAAAAAGGTAAGAAAAATGTACATTAAGGTAGAAATAGGAATAATTTTCATAGAAATATGTCAAACTGATAATAATTTATTTTGGACTCAAGTTATGCAAAGAGGTCCAACATGTTCCCATTCTTCTTATATGTATGTTCATAATGCTAAAGGCATATTTCAATTACACCAAGATGGGATGTTTATGTATAATAGACCCAGAAATATGAATGGGAATGATGTGTTGAGGCCTCATTTTAGGCATAATGGTAAGGCTTATGCAAGCATTGCATATGTGCATGTTTACAATCCTAAAAGCATTGCATATTCATATCCTAAGAGGCCATATCAATAGGAGAAGAATAGGTGTTGAATCAAGGGTGATCCTACTTCGTTTTGATGAAGAAAATTTGGTTTTGCTAATATTATAATAAGTTTCACGGAAACAAGGCATGAAGATGTATGGTGGAGCCTTAAAGTGCATGATGGACCCTTAAGTTTGAGGAACATCTTTATAGTACATGTTGAAATATGTGGAGATGGCTAAACACTAAGATGGACAGAGGAGCATTGAAGTTGATCTTGAAGTTAAAGATGGAAGATTAAGTTCGAGAGTAGTAAATTTTATAAGTTATTTGAGTGACTTTTACTGTAAGTCTTCTCTTTGGTTCTATAGTGTTAAAGGGTTCACATCATGCGTATTGCATTTATAATTAATATTTTGCATATAAAATGAATAATTAAAAGATTTTGTAAATGATTATTATGTGAAAATTCTCTTAACACTTGGAAGAGTGAATGCTTATATGTGATTGTATGCATTGTGAGTGAATGTTAAATGGATGTTAAATTGTTTAAGAAATTGTGTGATTTGGTAAGTATTAACATGAATTGGAATATTGGTATAATTGTGTCTTAAGTGAAATGAAGTATTAATAAATGATAAATTGAATTAAAATGTGGTACTGTGTATAATTGAGTGAAAAGACAAAAAAATAAATTGTTAGGATAGGTTGTTCAAGTAAGATGGAAAATTGGATGAATTTGATTATATTAAGTTATGTCAAAATTATGATAAGTAAAGATGTGTTTTCTGATGATTGGAATGTATTATAATGTTGATGAATGAGCGAAGGATTAATTAAAGCTGATTTGGAGTGATAAATGGCGTGGAAGTAGTATAAATAATGGACTGGTCAACTAATTTAGTCAAGAAAAAAATCACATTGCAATGTTTAGATTCTATAATGTTAAAGATTTTATAACATTTGGGAGTCCATAATAATGCTATAAATATGTGTCAATTATGTTGCATTGTATTAAAGAATTTTATGAAACATTCTTATGAATAGATTAAGTATTGAAAGCTTGAGTTTGCGATTTTAGTTGAGTTTTTGGTGTTTTATGAAATGTTTGTAAGTTGTTTTAGATGCATTCTTTCATAAGTTTAACATGAGCTCTTAAACTCTTTAATGAGTCAAAAGTGACATATTTTGGGACAGGTGTGCTTGTAAGAAGTGAAATTTATGAAGAAGAAAATATTTTGAGTGAACTTGTGAGTTGGTTATCCTTGAACCATTAAAAACGAGAGTGTTGTGAGGTTATTTTTAAGCCTTAGAAAAATATATGTGAGTGAAAGGTTATTCATGAGCCTAAAATAAGAAGAGTGAAAGGTTATTCTTGAGTTTTAAAAAAGGATATTTGTACTAACATTGTATTTGTTATGTTATAATGGAAAATCCTCAACAAGTTATGGTAGGGAGTAAATGTAGCAAAAAGTGAACATCTTTTGACCACTATAAACCGTTTATGTTCTCTCATCCATTTTATACTTTTCATTTGTGTAATTAATT
Source organism: Pinacopodium congolense (assembly GCA_028565735.1). Classification (NCBI taxonomy): domain Eukaryota; kingdom Viridiplantae; phylum Streptophyta; class Magnoliopsida; order Malpighiales; family Erythroxylaceae; genus Pinacopodium; species Pinacopodium congolense. The sequence continues at coordinate 9,396 of JAOXYD010216078.1, forward strand.
TATAATTTGTTAGTATAATTTTTTGTGTTGTTTATATTGTTAAATTATTTACATATGTTTAAATGTTTAGATGATTTAGGGAATTAGGATTGCTTAGCTTCCGTATAATAGAAAATTGGTAAACTTAGGTTTGAATACATTGAAAAAAAATTTTTAGAGCTCCTAATTAATCCCCTTCCCCCTCTTAGGTGTCATAAGACCAAAAATAGGAAAAAAAAAACTTTAGCCATAATATGAGAACAAATGGTATGATGAATTCTCATATCCTTCTTATATATGAATATAATCCTAGGAACACATCTCATACACATTTAAAGTTTTATCATCATCCTAGTGAAGTTCATTATGATAGGAGAAATTTATTTGTGTGTAAAGATCATAGTTTTCCTCAAAACACACATTTGACTTATTACTTTTATAGACATGTTAGTCATATAGAAAAAAAACTTGTTTTGCTAAACATAAGGTGTTTAAAAAGCCATTAAAATTTTGGATAGAGAAAATCGTTAAATCTAACCCCCTAAGGACCCAAGTTTATATGAGTACCTATAAGATATTAGTTTGTTTATTTTGTAAATAAACATCCATTGATACAAAACTAGTGTCAAGAAAAAGTAGAAAAAAGATGGTATCTCTGACATCTTTGTGGAAAATGGAAGAATGACCAGGAACCCTCATTCTAGGAACCAAGAAATACTGATGAACCAAGTAAGGAGTAGAGAATATGTTTATCAAATGGTGATGCAAAAGGAGGTACTTCTATAATTTTATATTGATAATGTTTGTAATTATTAGCTTAACATACATATTTTGTGGTATATGTTTAATATGATAATGTTGACCTAAGAATACATGTTTTAGATAGAAATATGTGTTACATGCGTCTAGGGAGAGCCATTGCCAATTTTTTTAAATTTAAGCATTTCATTGAAGTTAATACTAGTTTTGCAAAATGATGCATTGCATGTTTTAGATAATATGATTTTTGAAAATTTTATCATTCTTGCACTTGGTATTTTTTTTAACTATTGGCATTGTTCACAAATGATATCTTTTACAATTGGTATTAGAGTTTTTTATTTTGTTAAAATTGATGCACTGCATATGATAGAAAAAATGGCTATTAAAATTGATATCATCTTTTTACAAGTGGTATGATTTTTCCAAATGGATCATATTTGAAATTATGCCTATTTTTGAAAAATTTTCAATATATGTACTTTCCACTTATATAATCAAGTTTTTCATTAAGCGTAAATTTAGGGAACGTACACCTTTTGATATTTTTCAATATTTTTTAGAATGTTTATATAATATTAATTTTTTAATACATGTGGAGTTAAGTTTTCAATCATATTTATGCTTATGATTTTCATTTTATGGCATAATATTTGAATTTTTTATTTTCAATGCAAAACATGTATTTTTCTTACATAACATGCATAATATAGGTAAAAACATGTGTTTTTTATGCAAAATATGCATGATTTGTTCCTTTAATGTATAATAGGCATAACATGAGTGCATATGTCTTTTTAATGCATAACATAATGTAGGAAAAAATGTGCTCTTAAAGCATAAAGATGCATAACAAGTGTTTTATGATACATTTTGTGTTTTAAGATCCTTTTTCATGTTTTATTGTCTGAAAATACATTGTTGCATACATTTAGACAAAGTGAAATTTGTTTAGGTCATAAGGATAATGATATCATTTTATAATGCATGAAGAATAGCATAATGTATAGGAGCATATAGTGTAAGATTTACAATAAGGCCTAATTTGCATATATGTTTTACAATTTATATTCTCTTAATATTATATATTTTTTCATCATAAAAATAGGGAGATTATTGAACTAAGGGAGGTTATAATCATTAGTTTTGATGATAATAAAACATTCTTATTAGTAATATTTTAATTTTGGTGTAATCAGAAAGACGGGTTGATGAACCAAGGGAGGTTCACCTTGTTTTGATGATAATAAAACACTCTATGGAATAATTATTTTGTGTGTTTGAAGCTTTGAAAGATAGATGTTAAGTTGAAGTATAAAAGAAATGGTTTACAAAGTAAAGGAGAAAATTTTTAGTTTATAAAGTTGATTGATCAAGACCCAAGTTTTTGAAAGACCAAGATAAAACTTATATAGGTTAATATTTTTAATTTTTATTGTAAGTTTCACTTAATTCTTAGAATATGCATATAGGTTGCACAATTAAGAGCTATTTCTATGGGGAATGATTGTGGTCAGTCATACACAAAATTAACTTAAATAAATATATCTTTTAACACACAAAATTATAATTTATTTAAGACTAACTTTTTGACAAGTTCATCAATCACAGCAAGTAATATAGTGTAGTATATTTAAGACTTTAAATTTCAATCCCACCAAGAAGTGTGAATGTGGTTATAAGTGTCAGGTCAATAAAATTACAATTATCTAGAGAATTATTGCAGCTTTATAATTTATAAAACAAATATTATAAGAAAACTAAAACCTAGAAAGCCTAGAAAATTTTCAATCAATTCTAAAAAAATTTAAGGTTGATTTTTCCTAATTTATCCAGTTAAAGCTTTAGTGATTGATGATTTAATTGATAAATTAGTGATGCTTAATCTAGAGTATCTTCACTAATTAAGGTAGCGTTATGATTAAGATACTGGCTTATCTCTATTGGTCCTATCTTGAAGTTTGGTTATGCTTTAGACTTAGGACATAGGCTTAAAGCTTAGGAAGTCTAATCCTAAATTTCCCTATTTTAAGACTAGTGTCCTCATGATTAATCAAGTATTTGGTTATTTCACTAATTTAAACCACGTTATTTATTGATTTTTCTAGTAACCCAGGTAAATATTATCTGATGACAATATCCCAAATGATCAATTTATGATAAGCATTAAGTATTCAACAAAATATATTAATTCACTAATCATGCATTAATCATGAATTAACACAATTAACCATCAATAAACACATTTAACAAGCTAGCTAAACTGAAAATTAACTTTAAGTATAGAAATTAATCAAAGATCTCAAAATAAACAACTTAAACAACATAAATTTTAATGTGCAAATCAAACCATAATATATGAGATCAAAGGTTAGAAATCACCAAAGATGGATCTAAGATGATTAACTAGCCCTAATCCACGTGATTACAATTTATGGAACTCACAAACAACCTGCAATGTGATTTACAAAAGATTGGAACAAAAAATAGCCTAAAACTAACCTAACATTGGCTTAGATCTAAAAACAAGAAAGAAAAACAAGTTTTGATCTTAAGCTACTTAGTTTTTAAGCTCTAAGACGTCCTTGGCTTTATAGGAGAACAGTAGCACCAAATGGGGAGATAGCTAGCCACAAAAATGGAAGATTAGCTGGGAAATTGTGGCTACCAACTTAATGCGATGGGCTCACCGAATGAATATGGCAGGTTGGAGCCTGCCATAGTGGTCCATTTCTTCATCAATAATACGGGGGTTAAGGGAACCTATACAATAGGTTGGCTAGACCACCGTATTAGTCCTAGAACTTGGTCCTTTTACCTCGTATTTTCTTAATTCTTTAAATATTCATATCAACCTATAAATTAAACATTTATAAACATTAATTAAACATTTAAACATTACAATATGGGTTAATATACAATAAATAACATTCAAAAACACTATGAAATTCACCCCTATCAACTCCCCCACACTTCAGTTTTTACTTGTCCTTAAGCAAATCAATCATTTATCTTTCTTAAACTAGTATATAATTATAGGAAAATTAATCTAGGATCAAAAACATATTTATTGAAAAAAATGTTGAATCTTTCAAAAATAATGTCTCATTGAAATGTTATATAATCAATTAATCATATTAAATTGCAAATGCACTTAAATCATTTCATTCTTTTTTAACCTTCAATCTAAATCGCAAAAATCAATTCTACATGTAAAAGGCAAATATAATGAGTTTAATGCATAAACTTTCTAAAAACTTTCACATAATTTATTTAATTAACTAATTAATTAAATATGTAAGCAGTTTAGTTATGAAGTAACTCAATCTTTTTACGTGAAGGTAAACATTTTATCATGAACAACCCCTAGTTACTCTACTGAGTCACATTAAATCATTTGGTTAAAAGTACCACTCAATATCTTTAACTTTATAAATACTCTCTAAAATTTTTCTCTTTGTCTTTTTTCTTTTTCTCTCTTTTTTATCTTTTTCTCTTTTTTTTGCTTTATAAGGTTAAAATTCAGCGGAGTGAACTCTGCCCACTTATTTAATTAACTAAGTTATTTTAATATTTATTTATTCTAATTATAAAAGTGTTTTAAAAGAAGTCACAAAATTATTCACTAAGTTGCGTTTCATATGTGCAATATTGTTCTAATCATCAGGTATCTGTTATCCAAATTATAAAATGAGTTTAAAATACCTAATCATTAATAGTTGATTAAGAGGATGTTTGGTATTGTTGTTAGTTGTAGTTTTTAGTTGTAGTTTTTATATTTTTATGTTGGTTTTATGCATTTTTTTAGTTTCTGTTCTTTTTTTTCGATTTTTATGTTTAGAAAAATAAAAAACCTAAACCTAAAACTACAATGATACCAAACATGCACTAAGTTTATCTACAAATTCCATTAACCTATCGCCACTTATAGATTTAGCTAATATCAATTACAGGTTAAAAGCTAAATCCTAACAAATATACTAGTAATTACACCTAGGATGGTCAATCCTCTACATTTATCCCTAATTCATGTCACTAAACCAAAATTCCAATTTAACCTTGACTTAAAACACAATATCCAATTAATTTTAAGTTAGTTCTTATAATTCTAAATCCAAATTCCCATCAATACCCTCCAACCTAAGACAAATATAACCTAGCATAACTAGATTATGAAAAATAGAAAATAAATAAACAAAAATCATAATAAAATAACAAATCAATTTGTTGGAAATTAAAGGGAAAGTTTCTGGAAAATTAAACAAAGAATTCTGTTACCAAAATTCATAAGTTCATATAAAGGAAAACCATAAAAACATGACATAAACACAATAATAATAAGAAAAACACAAATAACAACAATAGATAGCAAAAATATATCAAAAATAGAATGTTTAAATGCCAAAACAACACTTAAAACACTTAAATAAAGAGATTAAAATAAAATAGAAGAAAAAAAAACTAAAACCCTAAAGAATAAGAAGAAAATATAAGAAACCCTAAAAAAATGGATGGAGGTTGCTAAAATATCATGAAGCTATGTTAATCTACCCTCTTTTCTCTTTATATATGCCTCTTTAGGGTTTAGGAAGGTTTGGGTAAAGAATGGTCGAGTTTGCCCTTCTTTTTCTCTTTTCCTACTCCTTCAATGACGACCTGTTTTAACCATCGTTGAAGGATCTGAGAAATGTCCCTAAACAATAGTTCGTACATTCATTAACGACACCATTTATTAGCAGATCAATCACTGTTGATGGCCTATAATGATAGCTCCTTGCTTATTTTACTCCAATTCTTCTCTAAATTTCTTTCTTTCAAATTGTTTTTATGTTCCATGATGAAATATGCATGTAAATTTAATATGAACATAAACTAAGCATTTGAACACAAAAATAGGGCTTAAATGACATTAAAATGCATATGAAAACTTAATATATTTCAACCCCATCAAATACCCCCACAATTAAACTATTGCCTATGCTCAAGCAATAACTTAAACACTTCACTCACCAATCAAGAGTCAGAGTTAATTAAGTACTATAGAAATCAATTGATACTTTTAACCTAATTCACAATTTCAGTTCTATCATGATAAAAAACAAGTTAATCACAAGAAAAAAACATAGTTAGTCAAAAAGTAACGCAATATGCATAATATCCAAAATCTATGCCATTTCACATAGATCATCACACTAACTAGTCAAGGATGCTCAAAATGACCAAAAACAATTGAAAATATAACCCGATTTGAGTTTTGAGAAATGTTTGTTCAAGAGGACATCTAACTTTTTGATGCAAAAGTGAACATTCGCCATGAACACCCCTTGTTACAAGGTTAGATCATCATCTTGAATAGCTAATAACAGTACTCATAACTTCAACCTTACATTGGCTTGAAGCCAGTGGAGTGAGAATTGCTCAACACACATGACAACACAAAAAAAAGACGCTTTCAACAACACAACAACAAGAACACTCTTCTTTTTTTTCTTTTTCCTTTTTCTTTTGATACTTTGTTCTAAACATCTCATTTCACATTCATATGAAATATCATACAAAATGGACTTAAACATTAAATATTATACAAATGGGCTACAAAAGACACATGTAAAGCATTCAAAAGAAAGAGAAAAGAGAAAAAGTTAGCATTATTTCAAGAACTGCCTCAAATTAAAACACAATTAACTATTAACTAAAGATCATAATCATTTCAAGTTAACACATTCAAATCATCACCTTCAAACTCACAAAAACTCAAATGTGCAAAAATTTTAAAACTTCCCCACACCTATGCTTAAAATGGACATTGTCCTCAATGTCCTAAAATAACATAAATGCAAAAAAAGGATGGAATAAGAAAACTCGCCTAATGAGGTAAAACAATGAAGTCTTTGAGAGAGATAGCAGCCCACTTTCTCTCCCACTTTTGGCACCTTACACAAAAATAAAGAAAAGAAAAGTACTTAAATACAAAGCAACTAAAGACTTATTTAACAAAAAGAAAAGACACAAAAACCGAAAGGAAAGCTTGGGTTGCCTCCCAACAAGTGCTTAGCTAAGGTCATAGGCTTTACCCCTGCTATATACATTATCCATTGTCAAATAGATGTTTGAGCCTGATAGGGAGCATGTTCAATGTCTTAGAAAAGCCTGGAATAGCTTCTATCAAAGCAGGCTTACAATTAGCACGATATCCCAAAGCTTTGGCATGGTGGAACTGAACTACATCTTCGTTGTACTTCAATGTCCACTCTCCTTTATTGGCATCACCCTTCTCCTAAGATGACCTCCGAAATTGTGTTGATAGTAGGTACGGAGGCACTACATCCTACTCGTCACCTTCCTTCTTCAGCTTGCTCGGCCATAACTTCTTTAACATTTCAGCATCATACAACTCTTCCTCATCCTCAACCTGTAAACCGTTAGAAAAAGGAAGGGAAACTTGGTTAGCAATGCCAAAATATGGACTAGTTACCTTGTGAGGTGTTGCATCCTCCTCCTTTTCTCGAAGTCTCACCTCTTCCTCTCTTAGCTTCTCTTACTCTACTAGTCTTACTTCTGGGTTATCCTATTATTCTCTATACCTTAACGAATGAATGCACATCTCCTCCCTTAGTTCTCCCTTTGGTTGGCTAAGCAAGATTAAAGAGACTTGGGCTTCTATCCTCTCTATCACCTCTGCCAACTAGCTCATTTGATCTTCCAAGTTCTTTAAGCTACCCCTTGTTTCTTGATGAAATTGAAGAGTACTCATCAAACTTTGTACGTTCTCCTTTAAATACATCCTATCAACTCGTGGTGACCATGGTAGAGGTAGAGGCATCGGTTGGAAGTGTTCTTGATCTTGGAAATAGCATGATGGAGAATTGAACATGCACTACTAGTCCTACAATATAGCACATGTACAAGTAAGATAATCCAAAAATGAGCAAACATCATATTCCTTAGCTTGTTTTTCATCCATCGGTACTTGCATGGCTAACGATGTGAAATTCGCCACTTGATGGTCCAACGTAGAAGTAGCAAGAAACTAAAACTCATTATTAGAATAAGAATAGTAATAAAAATTAGAGAGGAAAGCATACTGATAATGATTCATGCCATTGAAAATTTATAAAATGAGAAAAGATTGTGAAACTAAAACAAACAGAAGACAAGATGACTAAGATTAACAAAAACAACAACAAAGACAAAGAAAACATAAGAAGTACCAAAACATAAGCACTAGCTTCCCGAAAATGGTGCCAAAAATTTGGTGGGTCTGTCACAAACCAATAAATAATAAATACCTAACTAAATATGTAGTAGGGCAAGTCAGGGTCGATCCTACAAGGAGTTTGGGGGAGTTTATAGCTATTTCTAATATTGTGCTAAAGGGAAAACAAAAGAAAACCCTTACATGCAAAGACATTTAAACTAAACAAAAAGTGGAACACAAGAAATAAATAACAAATACAAGATGCTAGGCAGAAGACATTTTTAGGACTTAGGACCTATAATTGATCATAAAAACATATAGATTATGATTGGTTTAAAATGCTAGCCTATAGACATAAACAAGCTCTTGTATCCTAAGTTCCTCCAATTTCAAACTAATCCTATACAATAGAAAATTTTCCCATAACCATGACAATCTAGAATAAGTTTTCTAGATTTATTGGCTCAGTAGTATTAACACACTATGGAATAACTAGCCTAAGCTACAATCTCGCAAGTTTGGATTGTGTAACTTATATAATTAGAATCCTAGGCTAATTGATTAAGTTTACCTATAAATTCAATTAACCTATCACCACTTATGGATTTAGCTAATAAAAATTACAAATCAAAAGCTAAATCATAACAATTGAACTATAAATTACACTTAGGATGGCCAATCCGATGCATTAATCACTAATTTATGTCATTAAACTAGAATTCCAATGTAACCTTAACCTATAACGCAATATCTAATTCAATTCAATTCAATTCTCACAATTTTAAATCTAAAATCTTATCAATATCCTTCAACCCAAGGTAAATCTAATCTAACATAACTTAATTAACAAAAATAGGAAATAAATAGACAAAAATCATACTAAAAGAACAAATAAAGCTATTGGAAATTAAAGGCAAAGCTGCTAGAAAATTAAACAAAGCATTGAATTACCGAAATTCATAAATTCATACAAAGGAAAAGCATTAAAACATGACATAAACACAAGAATAATAAGAAATTTTCAAATAACAACAATATATAGCAAAAACAGATCAAGAACAAAATTCTTAAATGCTAAACAACACCTAAAACACTTAACTAAAGAGATTAAAACAAAATAGAAGCAAAAACTAACTAATACTTTATAATGCATAAAGACATTAGCCAACAACTAGTAGGCTTAGAAAACACTATAAATAGGTGTTTTCATATTAGTTTAAATCATCCAAGAGTTTAAAAATCAATTTTTCAAGTGTTTACGATCATTGAAAAGCTTTTGTTAAGAAGTCTTGACCAAGGTGTTCTTAAGTAGATTTTGTCCACAAATTTCTGCATTCATATCAAGTTTTAAAGCCTTTAGATATGATAAATTGAACTTGAGTAAAATTGTTTCAAGTGTATCTTAAGAGGTAGTATAACTAAGAGGAAAGGTTCTCCTTAAGCCATAAAAGAATTGGAAAGGTGATCCTTGAGCCTAAAAAAAAAAAGATTTTGTATCTTTTAACATTGTACTTGTGTTGTTTGATAATGAAAAATCTCAATAAGTTTTTTGTTGGGGACTAGAGGTAGGAGAACAAGATGTCTCCAAACTAACAAATTTGATTGTCTCTTCTCCCATAAACTCTTTACATTAAATATTTTTTTATATAAGTTATGATTTAATCCATTATTTGTATTTATTATTTTCTAAAAATTGTGTTTATATTATTGTTTAATATACAAGTTATTTATACGTGATTTATGCATATTGTAAACATTTTTCTCATCATGTATATTGCTATTTTCTTCTACAAATCTGTTTTAGTAAACGTGCTTGAATTTTAAGAGAACTTGGGAATTCATCTTCCTCATTTTTAAGCCTTATAATTCACTCCACCCAAGTGCCAAATAGAGCTAACAATTAGTATTAGAGTGTAAGTCTCATATAATTAGAAATCCTAGTGAATTTGTGAGGAAAGATTACTATAGCACATAAGATGAACAATTGTACTCCCTTATCTAATCTAAAAAGACAAAATACTCATAAAGAAACTTTATTTAATGGAAACAATGTGGTTTTCTCAAGGTTGATAGCATTAAACTTAGGAAATTTGTTCATAAAATACACTTTTGCCAACTAAGGTCAAAGAAAACCAAGTAGTACCTAGAAACAAAAATCAACGGGATGTAAAAGATGAAAGACTAGTCTCACTCAATAATAAAGTGATGCATATCTTACATTATACCTTGAATAGAAATTAATTTAGTAGAGTTTCTATATGTGAAATTGCATATGATATTTGGCACACATTAGAAACCACACTCGAAGGAAGAAATTGAGCAAAAGAAAGTAAAATTAGTATGTTAAAACATCATTATGAGTTGTTCCATATGTTGCATGATGAATTAAATTTTGCTATGAATCCTCACTTCATTGATATTATTAATGCCTTAAAAGGTCTAGGTAAGGCCTATACAAATGTTGAGCTTGTTAGGAAGATTCTTGGGTCCTTACAAAAATCATGGGAAGCTAAATTCACTATAATTCAAGAAGCAAAGCACCTTAATATTCTCCCCATCAACAAACTAATTGGATTACTATTATCATATGAGATGAGGTTAAAGCACACTCAAGAAGATGAAAATGTGCCCAAAAAGAAGGACATAGTTGTTAGGTTTGTTATGGCACTAAGAGGGGGTGAATTAGTGTTGCATTGGTTAGGTGACTTATAAACTTTTAACAATTTTGAAATGATTTTACTTTGAAAACCAACTAAATTACGGCAAGTGCACCTATCACAAAAGTAATAAAGAGGAGTAAATTTAAGACTCTAGATGTCAATCCCACGGGGAAAAAAGGCTTAATTACTAGGTTCATTAGATTATAATTATTTAGGAAAATCCAAAAACTTTGATTAAAACTTGAAAATTGCTAAACTAGTCTAACTTGGCTTAAACATTTAGAAAATAATTTTTAATTGCTTTTTAAAAACTTCTAAAAATTACCAAATGTGTAAAATTAGCTAAGGATTAGGTGATTGATGATTTAATTGTACTTTAGACACATTTAAGGACTAGTTAGAGTTCCTTCACAAAATCAAAACAAAGCTATAATTATTAAGGCTTTGCTTTTTCTTCATTAAATCTTGTTTAAAGTTTGGTTATGCTTCAAATCAAGCAAATGGGCTTTAATTTCAAGAAGGTGAGTTCTGGAATTTTAATCTCATATCTCTAACTCTCACAAAAACTCAAGGTTTAGTCATGAAAAGATTAATTAGTGTTGCTTATTTATTTTTCTAACAATTTAAGAAGATTTCTCAAGCTTCACTTTTCTTAAACTCTAATCCTAGGTGGCTGGCTCAAAATAAGATCTTTTAAACCTTCAAGAATCAAACTCAAACCCTATAACATGTCTTTAAGCTCTCTTAAATCATAAAAACACCATCCTTAGCAATAAAAATGATTTAGTCACACATTTTGATCAAAACATACAAGATATACACTTTAAACAACATGCCTTGATAGTTCCAAAAATATGAGCTATAAAATAAAGTTTAGAGGTTAAAAAATATCCAAGAAAGACTTCCTGATATATCTTGAACTTAAACTTGATTTTGGGCTCCAACCAAGTTCTATTTCATAAAGATCATGCAGAAAAATCAAAGGACATTCATAGATAAGAGCATAAGTATAATAACTTTGATTAATCTGAAAAATAGAGTAAAAGAAGTGATAATCTAAGTTAATAAACCACCTTAGATGATTCCTAGACTCATATATGAGTATTAACAACAAGCTCTAATGTTCATAAACTAAGAAAACAAAATACAATACAAATACAAAGTGTTTGAAGCCTATATGCTACTAAGAACAAAGAAGAGAGAAGGAAGAATGTCTCTCTCTTTTTCTAAATCTTTCTTCCCTTTGATACATGTGTGTTTCTATGTTATTTGTTTGTTTTTACAGCTGTAGCAGCCTCCCACATGTGCTAAAAGACAAGAGGATTGATGGAGAGCATGTCCAAGCCGCAATTTTGGAGATTTCAGGCTGATATTATTGACTAATTCTATCAACGACAAACTGCACTGAATGACAATGGCGAGCTACAGGGCGTCGTTAATGATCGAATGATGAACTCATCAATGACCCCCTGTTCATCCATCAACGTGACCCAGTGAGGGTGCTGTTGATGGTATGACCTAAGGGTTTTTCTTCCAATTTTCACTTCAATCTCCATCTTTAAGCTTCATCCTACAAACTAAACATAATAATACATAAATTGAACAATTAAGCATTGAATTAGGGGTCATAATTCAACAAGTTATTAATCAAAATGAAATCAATTTGACCCTTAACAATTCCACCACACTTTAGCATGTTCTTATCCTTAAGCAATTTAATCCATCATCAATTTCATAATAGGATATCAAATTAGAAAAAAAATAAATTCAAAATTAATAACGCAATTATTGAGAATGCTTTCTTTATTCTTTAAAAAATATTGACGATTGGAAATTTTATAAAATTAATGAATCATATCAAATTGGAAATGCATTTAAATAATTTCATTCTTTTTGAAGATTCAACCTAAATTCTAAAAATAAATTCTACATGTAAAAGGCAAATAAACTTACTTTAATGCATCATCTTTTCGACACTTTTACATCCTCAAAGTAATTTAAAGTATAAATTAATTACACATAATTAATTAAATTTGTAAGAAGTTTAGTTGAGAAGTTACTTTAGTATTTTTACACGAAGGTGAACATTTTGTCATGAACAATCCCGGATTACTCAACTATGTCATAGTAATTCAACCGACTATTAGTCCCCCTCATAACTTCAAATATTATATATTTATTATTTTCTTTTTCTTTTTCTTTTATCTTTTATCTTTTATCTTTTATCTTTTCTTTCTTTTTTATATACATATATAAAATTTGGAATCAAAGGAGTGAATTTGATAGAAATGAATTTGTTATATTTTTTATATGTTATTTCATGTGAATTCATTCCTATTATTTGTTCAAAAATGCTTAATTTATGTTATATTTTATTTAATGAACAAGTTACCCTTTTTTAGTGAATTATGGAGCAAAAAGCAAAATATTGAAGACAAAAGATTGAAATGGAAAGCATGGAGATAGCTTAGAGATTCGGCTTCGACATGGTTCATTTAGGAAGATAAAAACTTGGAATTACAAGACACAAAAATGGCGGTTGAAGAAAAAAAATTAAATGAATTCTTCCATGGAGCATGTAAAGTTACTGAAAAAAGGAGCAAAAATAAAGACAACAACATTTAAGCTTGGAACTTTCCTTGATTTGTTAACAAGTGGTTGCCTTATAGCATAAAGGAGTGGAGAAGCTTTCCTTTCTAACAGCATTATTCGGCCAAGCAAGAGAAATGATGGCTTTCATGGTGATTTGAAATGGTGGCACCTAGTTTCTTGGAGAGCTTTCAAAAGAGCAACAAAAACAACTTGGAATGAAACTTAAAACGGCATGAAGAGAGGCTTTCAGTTAAGGAGCTCTGCTACGCAAAACAATATTTTGCAACAACAAAGCTTAAGGAGCATAAAACAGCATCACATATTCTTAAAGCTTAAAGACTTTCCATGATCAAAGTTTTTAAAGAGTTGAAATGTGGTGGCTTTTAATTGGCTTAAGAAGAGGACAAAACCAATAGCTTAAAACCAAGTCTCCAGGAATATGCAAATTTTTTAAAGCAAATCAAATGAGTTTAGCAAATTCAACTACAATTGTTTAAAGCATGAAGGGGGGGACAACAAAATTAAATGAAAAATAATACAAAAATAAATCAAGCTTTCAAAGGAGAAACAAATCAGGTTTTGGAGAGGAGCTTTTGTAAGAGTGGGACACATGTCTTCTTATTAGGAAATAAGAGCTTAAGAAAGCTTTTAAAAGAAGAAGGAAAAAAGGAGGGCATGTCTTACTCTTAAGACATGAAAACAAAAGTTTTTAAAAAAATTTATAAAAAAAAGAAGCAATCACGTGATTAGAGAGGAGTTTCCCGCTTTGCAAAAATGACACTCCATTAAATAAACACCAAAAACCCTACCTTCTCATATATAACTCAGCCTCCACAAGATGGTAGTGATAATTGTGCTTTAGTATGTGTTTTTCTAAGTATTTGGCATGTGTTTCTCACATAATAGGTTGATATTATTGGATTTTAAGACTTGTTTTATGTGTTTTTATTTAGTATAGTCTTTGTTATTATTTTGTTTATGTTTGGTATTAGTTTAGAGTAAGTTTTGATTATTTAAGTGTTTTTATTTTTATTTTATGTTTTATTATTTAATTATTAATTTTGGTTTAGAATTAAATTTTATTGATATTTGTTTATTGTGTAGGGTTTATTAAAATTCAAATTTAAAGTTGAAAAAAAAAAGAAAAAAACAAGCATGAAAGAAGAATGAAGCAAAAGACCAAGCCAAGACTAACCAACCAAGCCTAAAACTAGACCTACTGGGCTGAAGTTCGCCTGGAAGACTGCTGGCTCCTGGACCTAGCTGAAGCCTAGCGTTGGACCACCGTTGGATTACCTCAGCCTTGGATCTACATGCTGGACCTGGCACTAGAGAGAGTTGTTGTTGAACCGCCTACTTCGCCTGGAGTGGAGCTGGAGAGAAGCACACCAGGAGCAAGAAACTAACCAACCCACTACCAGCTGGACCTGTAGGCATGCCTAGAGCTGGAACCCATGAGAGCCTACCCCGCCTGCTGCTACTGCTAGAGCTGGACCAAGCTGCCTAACCCGCTAAACTCGCCTGGACCCAAGATGCCAACTGCTCCACCAGGCTCCTCCAAGCCAGCCCATGCACAACAAACAGCAGTCCAACAACTGGAAATGAAAAGGAAAAACACAAGACAGCCCTAAGAGATGGATGGAGGCATAGCAATAAAAGAATTTGGATAAAAAATTGAAGTAGCCCACAAACAATTCGGACCAAGCAAATTTGGACAAAAGCCAAGCAAAAATTAGGAGGTAGAAAGAAATAAAAAAAGAAGAAGCAACAGCCAAGTGAAATGGAGAAATAGAACAACACAGCCTTAGTAACTTCGAATGGAAGCAAAAATGGAGAGATCAGCATGAGAAATCAGAGATAAAAATTTGGGAGAGAACAGAAGCAAAAGGAGAGCCACTCCAAGCTTTTCCACACACACCCAAAACTTCAAGAGTTCATCAAGTTCTATATTTTCTTTTTATAATTATTTTATTTTATTTTATTTTATTTCACTTTTATTTTATTATGTTTGAAATTTTGGAAAATATGGATATGATTGAACTTGTTTTTGTTATGAGTGACTAAAATATTTTTAGGATTTGTTGTTTGAATTATCTGAGACCCTTTGGTTTTTGATATACTTTTAGGAATATTTGTGTTGTTTATTGAGTTTAAACCTTAAAACAAATCAAGATAGTGAGATGGGTAATTTATGTTAGATGTACAATGAGAGTTGGCATTTAATAGATCTTTAGACAACAAGGTATCGATCTAATAGGAAAAAATTTCAATAAATTGATATACTGCCTATAGGATGCCTTCATATCTAATTGGATGTTTAGGAAAGGCTTTGCATGTCGAGAGATCCTAAAGTTAATTCTAGATTATTTACCTAGTGACATTTAGTTACACCTTGAGAGAGGGTAGCTAAAATATTAGGAAATCTTGGACCAAATATAAATTAGATCAATCAAACCAAAGGGGAACAAATAGGGATAACAACAAGTCCTATTCTTGAATCTTGATTTTTCTCCGAATTTTCATTTGCAGTGTTGTTAATTGGTTGCATTGCTGAGTTTTTATTCATATTTAGTTTCATTTTACTTATTTATTTTTATTTTATTTGTTTAAATCAATTTCTTGAATAAAGTGTAAACCAAATTGATAGGGTGCCTAAATGCAATCCTTGTGGGATTGATATCTGTTTTATACTACAAGTACGACCTGTATACTTGAGGTTTTGAGCGTAAAACTTGTAGTTTTGGTTTTATAATTAATCAATCATCAACTTTTTGGCACCGTTACCAAGGATTGTTTTATTTAGCATCTTTTTTAGTTTGGTTGACTTTGATTTGAGAGGTTTGGATACTTTTCCTGGTTTATTTACAGGTGAATGAACACAAGGAGCACGCGAAGGTCCACTGAATTCAGTAATGAAGAGTTGTCAGATATAAAAAGGCACGAACGAGAGTTGAGGAGAGTGAAGCGCCAAGAAAATTTATGAAGGAATATGGTGGAAGAAGGAGAGCAAGGAGGAGCTGAGAGGACTTTAATGGATTTCATGAGGCCAAGGTTCAGTCCTCAAGGAGTTGCAAGGCCTGCTATTCAAGCTAATAACTTTAAGATCAAGTTTACACTCCTAAACATATTTCAGAGCAGTGTGTAGTTATACGGGTTATCGAATGAAAATGTCAACTCCCACATAGCTAACTTTTTAGAGATTTGTGACATATTTAGGTTCAATGGGATGTCTGATGATGCTGTGAGGCTCAGATTGTTTCCATTCACTCTGAGGGATGGAGCAAAGGCATGGTACAACTCACTTAACTCTGGTCATATCAACACTTGGGAGTAGCTAGCCCAAGCATTACTAGCAAAGTACTTCCATTTGACTAAGACAACAAGGTTCATCAAGGAGATCACAAATTTCCAACAGAGTGATGGGGAATCATTGTATGAAGCTTGGGATCAATTTAAAGAGTTGCAAAGAAGCTGACTACACCACAACCTTCTGAAGGAGTTCTTATTACAAACATTTTATAATGGTGTGAATCAGACTACAAGAGAGGCCATAGATGCAGCTATTCGGGGATCATTATTGATGCTGCTCATGATCTGTTGGAGGAATTGGCAAGCATTAGTTTCATGTAGGAAAATGAGAGGAGTAGGCCAGGGCCAAAGAAGCATAAAAGGATGATACCAATTGACTCGGTGACAGCCATGCAAGCTCAAATTACTGCACTCACCAAACAATTGAGTAACATGCAAGGGGCATCTTCATGTACATTGAAGGCCATGCAACTTCACTGTGAGCTTTGCAAACAAGACAACCATGACACTGCAAGATGTTTCTTGTTAGGAGCTGGTAGCACTGAACAGGTAAATTTTGTGAGCCAACCTCAAAGAGGTAACAATCTGTACTCTAGCACTTACAATCTTTGGTGAAAAAAACACCCTAATTTCCATTGGAGTACTAACAATGCAGGTGGCCCAGCAAGACCATAAGTACCTCCTGGCTTTCAGCAGGATCAACTAGGATCTTTGGAGGGTAAAATGGATAAGTTAATGGATGTCTTGGGGTCCAAACTGGCAAATCAAGAAGAAAATCAAAAGAGGATGTTTTCAAGCTAGAAGGAAAGTTAAAAGAGGATGGAGGCAAAGTTTGATCAGATTGTCAAGAACCATGCTTCTTCCATCCATAGCCTGGAGGTACAGGTAGGTCAACTCACTAATGCTCTATCTTGTAGAAGTGCGGGAAGCCTACCAAGCAATATAGAGACTAACCCAAGGAAACAGCTAAAGGCTATTACACTTCAAAATGGCAAACGATTGGAGGAGCCGAGTGTGAAATAGGATAGTCAAGAGAAAAGAAAAGGTAAGGAGATAGAAGAAGAGAAGGAGGAAGAGAAGGAAGAAGAAAGGCAATATGTACCACCACCACCCTACAAACCTAAGATTCCATATCCGCAGAGAGTAAGGAAACACCAGGTAGATTCTCAGTTCTCCAACTTTTTGGAGAAACTAAAGAAGCTTAAGATTAACTTGTCATTAGTGGAAGCCTTGGAGTGCATGCCCAAGTATATGAAATTTCCTAAGGACATACTCATGCAAAATGCACTAGCAAGGACAACTAAATGGTGACCTTGACGGAGAGTTGTAGTTCGATCATTTCAAGTACAATTCCTTCTAAACTACAAGATCCAAGGTGTTTTACTATTCCATGTGTTGTTGGTGATTTTGAGTTTTTTAAATGCTTATGCAATTTAGGTGCAAGTATTAACTTGATGCCTTTATCTATTTTCAAGAAGTAGGGATTAGGAAAGGTTAAGACAACATTCATGCTCATTCAACTTGCAAATTAGTCAATCAATAGGCCATTTGGAGTTGTGGAAGATGTATTGGTCAAAGTAGACAAATTTATCATTCATGTTGATTTTGATGTGTTAGATTTTGAAACTAATAGAAATTGTCCATTGATTCTGGGTAGGCCCTTTATGAATACTGGTAGGGCTTTAATTGATGTGCATGAAGGAAAACTTGTTTTGAGAATTGGTGATGAGCAGATTAAATTTAACATGTCTAGATCTTTGAAGAAGTCAATGGATGGTACTGTGTGCATGAAGATTGATGTTATAAATGAGTCCATGAAGGAAGTTGATGAGGAAGTTGATGAAGTTATTGAAGTGTACAGGGATAAGAGTGTGAGAGAAGATGAATTATGTGAGGCAGTTGAGAAGGAGAAATTTGAGAGAATAGCTATACCCACACCACCTTCCATTATCAAGCCACCTATTTTAGAGCTTAAACCCTTACCTTCCCACTTGAGATATACCTTTCTAAGTAAAGACTACACTTTACCCAGCATCATATCCAACCAATTAGATTGTTTGCAAGAGGGGAAGTTGGTAGAGACCATTAAGAAGTGGATGAGATCCATGGGATGGAAAATTTATGATATTAGGGGGATTAGCCCCAATGTTGATATGCATAGGATTAACCTAGAGGAAGGATGTGAGATAGTGAGGGAGAGACAGAGAAGGTTAAATCTAAACATGTAGAAGGATGTGAAGAAGGAAGTAGTGAAGCTTTTAAATGCGGGGATCATTTACCCCATTTCAAACAATGAGTGGGTGAGTTCGGTGTAGTGTGTGCCTAAGAACGGAGGCATGATAGTGATGGAGAATGAAAAAGGTGAAAGGATTTCTACTAGGACAATCACAAGTTAGAGGGTGTGTATCGATTATCGAAAGCTCAATTTAGCCACCAAGAAAGATCATTTCCCTTTAGCTTTTGTGGACCAAACGATTCAAAGGGAAGCTGGTCATCCATTTTATTGTTTTCTTGATGAATATTTAGGTTACAATTAGGTATTTATATACCAATAGGATCAAGAGAAGACCACCTTTACTTATCCTTATGGGACTTTTTATTCTAGGAGGTTGCCTTTTGGCCTATGCAATGCACCTACCACATTCCAAAGGTGCATGATGGCAATATTCGCAAACATAAATGAAAACTTCATAGAGGTATTTATGGATGATTTCTCTATTTTTGGAGATTCTTTTGATCTTTATTTGTTTAATTTAGACATAATGCTTCAAAGATATGAGGAGTCTTATCTCGTCTTAAATTGGGAGAAGTGTCATTTCATGGTCCAAGAGGGAGTTGTATTGGGCCACAAGATCTTACACAAGGGGATTGGAGGTGGATCGTGCTAAAATTGAAGTTATTGAAAGGCTACAATCTCCTACCAACATCAAGGGCATCTGAGATTTTCTTGGTCATGCAAGGTTCTACAGACGGTTCATCAAGGATTTTTCTTTTATTTCTAGACCCTTGACTCATTTATTGGTTAAAGATGTGCCTTTTGTATTTTATGATGATTGTTTGGATGCTTTTAACAGGCAGAAGAAGGAACTTATAACAGCACCCATTTTGGCATCACCAGATTGGTCGATCCCTTTTGAGATTATGTGTGATGCAAGCGACCATGCCATTGGGTGTGTGCTTGGACAATGGAAGGAAAACAGACTACATGCCATCTACTACGCAAGCAAGACCTTGACGAGAGCACAACTGAACTACACCACAACAGAAAAGGAGTTGCTTGCTGTAGTATTTTCATGTGAAAATTTTCATTCTTATCTTTTGGGCTCACATGTTATTATTTTTATTGATCATGCTGCATTGCAATATCTTTTTGCTAAGAAAGATGCCAAGGCTAGGCTCATCTGGTGGGTACTTCTACTCCAAGAATTTAACCTTGAGATTAAAGATAAGAAGGGAGTAGAAAATGTTGTAGTGGACTACCTCTTGAGACTTGAAGGAGGGCACCAAAAAGGAGAAGAGGAGGAAATCAATGAGCGCTTTCCTGATGAAGCATTGATAATGGTAGATAGCCCTTTTCTTCCTTGTTTTGCCGATATTACTAACTACCTTTCAGGTGGTATTCTTCCTCCTGATCTCTCTTTTCAACAAAGGAAGCATTTCATATCCCATTGTTGATGTTATATTTGGGATGAACATGTGTTATATAAAATATGTGATGACAATTTGATCTGCAGGTGGGTTCCTAATGATGAAATTCTTGAAGTTTTGACCCATTGCTATAGTTCAGCATATGCAGGACACTATGGAGTGAACAAAATGGCTACCCGCCTTTTGGAATGTGGATTCTTTTGGCCAACCTTGTTTAAAGATGCTTCAGATTTTGTGGTGAAGTGTAACCGATGTCAAAGAGTAGGCAACATTTCGAAGAGGGGCGAGATGCCATTTTCCAATATCATGGAGGTGGAGATATTCAATGTTTGGGGATTGAATTTCATGGGATCATTCCCATCTTTATCAGATAATTCTTATATATTGGTTGGAGTGGATTATGTTTCCAAATGGGTTGACGCCATTGCTACCCCAACCAATGATGGTAACGTAGTGCAATGGTTCATCAAGAAGATTTTCACTAGATTTAGAGTGCCTCGAGCGATCATAAGGGATGGAGGGAGTCATTTTTGCAGTAAACCTTTTCAAACTTTATTAAAAAGGTACAATGTGCATCACCAAGTGGTGATTCCTTACCACCCTCAAACCAGTGGCCAAGTAGAAGTGGTGAACAGAGAGTTGAAGAAGATTTTAGAGAAGGTAGTGAGCACTTCTACAAAGAATTGGGCTTTGAACTTACATGAAACCTTATGGGCTTACAGGACAGCTTTCAAGACACCCATAGCTACCACACTATATCGACTTGTGTATGGTAAAACTTGCCATCTACCATTGGAGTTGGAGCATCGGGCTCGTTAGGCACTAAGAAAGTTAAACATGGATTGGAAACGAGCAGGTGAGAAGAGATTGTTACAACTTGATGAATTGGAAGAGTTGAGATTTGATGCTTACGAGAACGCCAAGCTGTACAAGGAAAGGACAAAAAAGTTACATGATGCTAACATCAAGAAGAAAGAGTTGAAGAGTGGGGACTTGGTGCTTTTGTTCAATTCATGACTTCAGTTATTTCCCGAAAATCTTAAGTCAAGGTGGAGTGGACCTTTTAAGGTCATTCAAGTATTTATCCATGGAGTATTGGAGTTAGAAAACATCCAAGGCGAAGTTTTCAAAGTAAATGGTAATCGGTGCAAACTCTACTTCGGAGGAACACTTTCACAAGAAAGGGAAGTAGTTTCTTGCCTTTCTTTAAGCCCCACTTCATTGCTTTAAACTTTGGTCAAGCTCATGACCCTAAATAAAGCATGTCTTTGATTTGTTTGTCAATAGTTTAGTGGTAATTCTCTTTTCTTTTGGTTTTTGGTTCGTTTTTTTGAGGTTGAGTCAGGTTTTTGGGTAGAATTTATTGTTTAAGAATGTGGTTGGAAGTTTGAACCAAAATAATGGTGTTTGGACACTTCATTTGGCAGTTTAGAGAGTGATAGAGACTGTTTCTTTGTCACGATCATGACTATCACGATCGTGACATGATTCGCCAGCTCACGATCGTGATAGGCGCAATTGTTTAAATAAGGATAAAACCCTATTCATATTCTTCCTCCTTCATTCTTTCTCTCTCTCAACCCTCCCTCTCTCTTATTTCAGCACCCTAACCCCTTTTTCCTGCAGTTTTGACTTGGATTTCCTTGAATCTAGTGAGTTTTTATTGATTTCTTTCCAAAATCTTCAAGTTTTTGTAGTTTTCTTTGTGTTTCACCTCTTTTTTGCATTTCTTCTCCCCTTCTTCCCATTCATGTCTCTCTCTCTATGGCATGACTGGGTTGAGTTTGTTTTAGCATTTCTCACCCCTTTTTTGTGTTTTCTTTGCTGGTTTTTGCTCATCATTCCTCTAAGGACTAAGACTATATGCCGGAAATCCGTTTGCCCTATCCAAGCCGAAGCAGAGGCCTGTGATGCAAGGGATATCTCCATTGATTTTGGGCCGCCCTTCCCCATCTTTTCCCAAGAGGAAGGCACTAGATACAACCTCTTAAAAGGTAAAACAATTCTCGCACCTCGTTATTTTGATTTTGTGCTGCTGGAAGAATTAGGACTTAAAGATAAATTATTACGGTTGTGTGCTAAAAATGGATGGACACAATTTGTTCAAATGGATTACCCCATTTTTTCTGAATTGACCCTTGATTTTTTTGCTACCTTACGTTTTGAATCGTCTACTTCTACTGAATTTAGGTTTAGGTTAAGGGATAAGGCTCATAAGTTAGATGAAAAGGTCTTAAATTCACTCTTTGTCTTTCCTAAAGGGCATGTAGAGGATGTCGACCAAAATTTTACTACAAAAATTTATTGGCATTTTTTGACTGAGCTTCCAGAATTTAAACCACAAAATGCTTCTAATGCTAATATTCTCAATCCTGAATGCTTGATACTGCACAAGTTCATATGCTATACTCTCTTTTCTAAAACACAAAGTAACAAATGTTGGGCTTGAGAGTTATTTCTATTGTGGTGTAATGAAGAAAAGGTAAAGGTACGAATGTCCTCGTATTTCTTTCCAGATTTAATTCAATCATTGGCTAAGAAGGGAAACTATGTAGGCCTAGGGTATGTAGCCACGGCTTTAGCATAACATTTTGCTATTGATACTGTTGGACTAACCCCTATTGTCTATGAGTATTTTGATATCGCTTATCTACGCCGCTCCAAAATTGTGTGGCATTGTAACATGGAGCTTTGAGATCCTAGGACTCGAACAGCTATCAAGAACAGGTTTGCTGGAAAGCCATTAAGCCCCGGGGATGCCCCCTTATATGATGACGATTCAAGTGGGGATTCAGAGGAAGCGGGTTGGAAGAAGGTCTACACTCTCCTTGAAGACCAAAATAAGTAAACACAACAGCAATTGGCCACACTGAATGAGCAAAAGCAAACTGTGATCCGACGTCAGTGTCTCATGGAAAAGAAAATCAACAAAGCCTAGGTGATGCAAGGACTCCATGTTCCTTCAACCACCTTGTCACCACCCCCTCTCCATAAGCTTTCTTACCATCCCTTGTAGTTATTGTTTGTTTCTTTTAATTGGTTTTCATTTGTTTTATTGCATTGTGATTTTGATTATTAAGTGATTTTGTTTGTGTGTTCTTTGCTTTTGTGGTTATCTTTACACATTGAGGAAAATGTGTCTTTCAAGTGTGGGGAGGTAGCTAATTGTTTCATATTGTGTTTGGAAAAGTTGGTGTTTATGTTTGCATTGCTTTTTTGCATGTCATTTAGGATACATGATAGTTTTAGTATTAGTTTTTGTGTGTGTTTGCATGTCAATTTCCCTACGTTTAAACCTTTTTAATGATATGTTTCTATGAAATTCTATCATAGTAATTAGAATGAGATTGAGATGCATGCTTGAAGTTAAATTAGGCCACTTAAATAGAAGGTGAATCATTCGAATTGACTTAAGTAGTTGGTTACATAGGCTTACCCATAAATTGACATTAGAGTGATTACGTGATTAATAGAATAGGATTGGTCTTAAATTAAGCCTAAGTGAGGAGTTGAGCCTATATGACTGTATTCCAAAGTCATTTCATTCATTGTGTGTGTGATACTCTCATAGATGGTTACCTCTAGAACTTGCTTTGAACCAATTTGAATCTACTAGATGCATGCTAAATAGAAGTGATAAAGGCCCTCTTTCTTTTAACCTT
>JAOXYD010216079.1:0-19610 GCA_028565735.1 Pinacopodium congolense
GTGGATTGTGGAGACTCAATCTTACATCGATTGGAGAGGAGAACGAAGTACACCTTATGAGGGTATGGACACTTCTCCCCAATAGATGCATTTTAGGGGAGGTTTTAAAAGCAAAACCATGAGGGATGGCTCGGTGGCTCAAAACGGATAATAGCTATGGGCAGGTTGGTCTAGACTATTATAACCACCCCATCATAAGAAAGGCCAATTTTAGGATGAACAAAAGCCTTCAAAGCATAGTTTTGAAGGAGAGCATCAAGGTTAGGGGGGAAATAGGTGGCTGAGCAAAAAGACTAAGAGGAAGTATAAGAAGAAGAAGAAGAAAAAGGAGCATTATAGCAAAATCAATGATTAAAATGCTTTTAAATTTTCAAAGCCCCCTAGTAGAAAAAACCCAAAACATTAAAAACAAAAAGCTGGTGTCTTTCTCAAAGAGTACCTAAGATTTGTATATAGTACCAGTGATAAAGAGTATGGCGGTGGTGGGTACCATTTATATTTTGATGAAAGGGAACAAATTCAAAGATAAAGCAGGTAGCTATGAAGGCCCTCTAATAGTTGAAATCTACCTTCTTTCTCTATTTTTTCTACTTTGGGTCTTTTGTAATCTCTTATGAAAGAAGTCCCGGACCTTTAGTTGATTTCACCAGAACTAAGAATAAAAAGCAAAGGGTAGTTCTCAGTATATAAATAGAGAAATGGAAAGGTGGAAGGCGCAATGCAAGAGCATTAGAGAAATAAATAGGAGGAGATGGATTGTTGGGAGGAGGAATGATCAAGTAGCTAAAATTGGAACATTATGATCTATGTGTATATATATATATAGCGAATGAGAAAAAAATGGGAAATCCCTCCAAAATCCACCAAATATCTCTCCTATTCTTATGGACTGGCAGAAGTAGCAGATCCCAAGACAGCAATGTGGATGATAAGGAAGAAAAGGAAAATAAAAGAACCTAAAAAAATGAAGTTAAAGAAGAGAAGGTACTCGTAGAAGAAATGGGGAAAAAAGGAAAGGAACTAAAAGAACAGTTGAAAATGAAGAGGAGGAGGAGGTTTTATTTTGGCGAATTTGACGAAGAAGAAAGTTCACTTCATTTCGTACTTCACGGGAATAACAAAATGGAAATAAAAAACAGCATCCCATCCAATATTCCCATTCCTTCCCTCCCCTTCCCATGGAAATGAAGATAGAAGAAAAGATATTTGGTTCAATCAAAACCCAATTGAGCCGCTACAATTTGAGATTTAGCACGTGGTTTGGTTAACTTTTTATATAAAACCAATTCTTGTAAGGAAAAATATCACGTGTGTTAGTAAATGGAGCACTTCTATAATTTTCAACCATCAATGTGAGAAGTTGTAGAAGGCCATGCTCTAAATTTTATAAACTATGATGAATACAAAAGTTGACGTTTAAATAGTGATTAACATCTCATCAGTTGTTATATTACTGTCAGTTAGGGTATGCAGCTAAATTGTTTATGAATAAGTCTGACACTAACAGCCCATGCTATTTCACTATTGCCTATGCTATGTTATCACATCCTATAGAAGAAATTATTTTTGTTTTTTACAGATGAAATTAAGGTGGTACTCTCATTGTGCCATAAAGATCTCCCTAACAATATTTCATATATACTGCCAAATTTCAAGTTATGAAAAATAATCATAAACACTGTCTTTAGAACTAAAAATAAAACAAAATTTAAGAAATTTAAACTTGTCCAACTAAATGAAGTTGGTTTCTGGTC
Source organism: Pinacopodium congolense (assembly GCA_028565735.1). Taxonomy (NCBI): domain Eukaryota; kingdom Viridiplantae; phylum Streptophyta; class Magnoliopsida; order Malpighiales; family Erythroxylaceae; genus Pinacopodium; species Pinacopodium congolense. Next base: position 1,755 of record JAOXYD010216079.1, read on the forward strand.
TCTTAATTAGTGGAGAACATTCACTTTCTAGCTACCAAAACTTTTTTTTGTTTACGTATAGCTACTATAAATTGAACTATGTACAAAAATTGTAATAATTAGTATGGAGACCTAATCCTACATCGATTGGAGAGGGGAACAAAGTATGCCTTATAAGGGTATGGACACCTCTTTTCCATAGACGCGTTTTAAGAAAGACCCTAAAAACAAAATCGAGCAGGACGAATCGGTGGCCTAAAGCAAATAATATCTATGGGCGGGTTGGTATGGACTATTACAGTTAGTATCAGAGCCAGTACTTGGACGATGTGCCAGTGAGGATGCTGGGGCCCTAAGGGGGCTGGGTTGTGGAGACTCAATCCCTCACTAGTTGGAGAGGGGAATAAAGTACGTCTTACAAGGGTATAAATACCTCTCCCACATAGACGCGTGTTAGAGGAGGCCTTAAAAATAAAACAGTGTAGGACCGGTTGGTGACCCAAAGCGAACAATATCTATGAGCGGATTGGTTTAAGCTATTACTGTAGGATTGTGGAGACCCAATCCCACATTGGATGAATAGGGGAACAAAGTGCACATTATAAGGTCATGGACACCTCTTCCCCCATAAATGCGTTTTAGGAGAGGCCTTAAAAATAAAACTGTGCTGGACGGGTTGGTGGCCTAAAGCAAACAATATCTATGGCGAGTTAGTCTGAGCTGTTACAATTGGTATCAAAGCTAGTACTCAGATAATGAGCCAATGAGAACGTTGAGGCCCTAAGGGGGTGGATTGTGGAGGCCCAATCCCACATCGATTGGAGAGGGTAACGAAGTACACTTTATAAGTGTATGGACACCTCTCCCCCATAGATGCAATTTAAAGTCGTGCGAGATGGATTGATAGTCTAAAGCAGACAATATCTATGGGTAGGTTGGTATGGGTTGTTACACTAATAATTAGGTAAGGCTAATGGGGTTTTTAGTGTTTAACATGCGGTGTTTAATTCAAGAATTAGTAAGGGCTTAAAGGCTCAAAAGGGGTAACAAAGGAGAATAAATTGAGTGGGTCATTTATATAAAAATGTTGCAAACAAAGAAGGCCTTAATCCTTTCTATATAACATGCATCTAGTAGTGTCAGACTAGTTCAAAGTTTGAAGGTAATCTTCCTAAAGAAGAATCACACACAGCAAAGAAAATGAAATGACTTTAGAATATAGTCATATAAGCTCAATTCTTTATATAGGCTCATAAGAAAACCATCATGATTTTACACATTACTTAATCACTCAAGTATCAAAATTTTGACTAAGTTTATACAACTAATTACTTCAATCAATCAACAGGATTCACCTTATACTCAAGTAGCCTAGTTCAAATTCAAGCATACAACTTAATCTTATTCCAACTAAAATAATAAAATTTTATGGTTTAACTCTCATCACAATAACTTAACTACAAAAAAGTTTAAATTGTCATACCTCTATACTTAAGTTAGACATTGTCTTCAAAGTCTAAAAACACAGAAAAACACATATATAAGGATGGAAACAAAAGTACTCTCTAGATCGAAGAAGCCATAAGAACTTTGAAAGCAAAAATTGTAGTGTCCCTCTTGCCTTCATACAAACCAAAGAAGCAAAAGAAAGTAAGTAAAACATGCAAAACAAATCAACTACAACCTATTTACAAAAGAAAAAAAAACACATAAACAAAGGATACTGTTAGGGTGCCTCCTAATAAGCACTTGTTTAACGTCACAAGCTTGACCCATGTTAAGTCATATCAACCAAGGTCTGTTAGAACTGCAAGCTTTATCACCTCCAAGTTATGCACTTGAAATCCCTCAAAGTAGGGCTTAAGACAATATCCATTGATTTTGAACTCCTTCCCCATCTTGGCACTTCTAATCTCTACTGCTTACACGGGTAATCTCAAAAAGACCTATCTATCAAAAACATAACTTACTTGAAAAAGGATTGAGGTGGGAATGGTAGAGAAGGACTTACTGGCCCACCACAAATGTGTTTCTCGAAATATGAAGATCATGAAATGCCTTAATCTTCTAATTGTATATCCTGACATTCTCGAATGCCTCATGACATAATTCCTCGAGCTCTTGCAATTGCAATCTCCTCTAGGGACCTGTTACCTCTAAATCTATATTTTATTGCTTGATTGCCCAATATGCCTTGTATTCAAGCTCCACCAATAGATAGCATGGCTTCCTAAAGATGATACGGTATGATGACATTCTAATTGGAGTTTTGTAAGCAGTCCTATAAGCTTATAAAGCATCATTGAGGTGCAAACTCTAATCCTTCCTATTAGGATTCACCTTCATCTCTAGGATAGACTTTATCTCTCAACTGGATATCTCAACTTGACCACTCGTCTGAGGATGGTATGTTGTAGAGACTTGGTATAATACTTAATATCTCTACCAAAGATCCTCGATTGTTCGATTGCAAAAGTGGGTGTCTTTATCACTGATGATGGCTTGTAAGACTCCGAACCTACAAAAAATGTGGGATTTCAAGAAATATACAACCACTCAAGAATTTTCAGTCTAGGTGGATTTTGCTTCCATCTATTTCAAAACATACTCAATAGAAAAAAGCATATATAGAAATTCAAATGAAGAAGGAAAAGGATATATAAAATTTATGCCTCAAACATCAAAGATCTTACAAACCAAGATAGGAGTTTAAGGCATTTCCCCACGAGGACCTAACATACTTGTTCTTTGAGAGGTGTCACAAGTTTTACATAAATTATATGTATCTTGAAACAGAGATGGCCAATAAAATCTGCATTTCAAGACCTTGCAAGCTATCCTCTTTGGTACAAAATGACCTACACAAGCATAACTATGAAAAAAGGTTAAAATAAAAGCAAATTTAGAATTAGGTACACGCCTTCTTATGACTTAATCTGCACAAAACTACCATATGTATGGATTATCCCACATGTAAAGCTTGGCTTGGCTCTTCATCCTCTCCTTTTACACTTTGGTGAAATCTACAAAAAATTAATTAAAACTAAGAAATTCACCATGTCAGCATACCAGGGGATTGTCATTTGTAATGTATGCAATTGTTCATCTGAAAAATCATCTTTGATTGGACTTATGTCTGCACTATGCTGTATGAATATGCTCAAATGATCTATTACTCCATTCTCTAAGCCTCTTTTGTCTTTGGTATCGACATTGAACTCCTGAAGTTGGATTATCCATCAGATGAGTCTTGGATTTTCCTCCTTTTTTCCAATAAGTACTTTAAGATTGTATGATCAGAATAAAAAATAATCTTAATACCTAACAAATAAGATCAGAAATTATCCAAAGCAAAAACTACAACAAAAGCTCTTTTTTAATGATGGTGTAGTTTGCTTGGACTTCGTTCAAAGTCTTTGAAGCATAGTATATGAAATGAGAAACACACCCCACTCATTGGCCTAAAACAGCTCTAATAGCATGGTTGGAGGCATCACACATCAGTTCGAGTAGTAAACTTTAATCTGGTGATTGTAAAATGGGGGAATTAACTATCTTCTTCTTTAACTCATCAAATGCCTTCTTGCTCTACTCATCAAAGAAAAATCCCTATCCTTCTAAAGTAGTCTACATAATGGCTTTGTAACTTTTGAAAAGTCTCGAATAAATTTGCGATAAAGCCCTACGTGACCAAAACAAGAGCAAACCTCCCACACAGAAGCAGGGTAAGGCAAAATATATATATAAGGTCTATCTTAGCTCTATCAAACTCAATACTTTTAGTATAAACTATATGTCTTAAAATTATCCCTTATTAAATCATAAAATGACTCTTTTCTGAGTTAAAAAAAGATTAACTTTTAGGCATCTTTTAAGAACCAAAATGGGGTTATCTAAACACTTATCAAAAGAATCCCTATGTACAGTAAAGTCATCCACAAAAATTTTAATAATTTTCTCAAGATAATTAAAAAAATACTTACCATGCACCTCTAAAATGTGGTGAAGATGTAACACGAGCCAAAGGACATCCATCGATAAGTGAAGGTTCCATTTGGGTAGGTGAAGGTCGTCGTCTCCTTGTTCTCTAGAATGATGGCCACCTGGATATAACCTAAGTAACTATCAAGAAAAAAATAATAAGCACGACCAAAAAGATACTCTATTATCTTATCAATAAAGGGTAAAGGAAAATGATTCTTTCTATAAGCATGACCAGCAAGACACTCTATTATCTGATCAATAAAGGGTAAAAGAAAATGATTCTTTTTACTCATCGAATTGAGTTTATGGTAGTCTATACAAATTCACTATCCATTTTATACACAAGTCAAAACCATCTCTCTATCTTGTTTTCCACGATTGTAACGCCTAACTTTTTTTGAACCATCTGCAATAGATTTACCCACTTACTATTAAAGATAGGGTAAATGACTTCCATATCAAGCAACTTCATCACCTCTTTCTTCACTACCTCCATTATTGGTAGGTTAAGGTGCCTTTGCAATTGACAGACTAAAATAGCTCCTTCTTCCAATAAAATCTTGTGCATAAACAAAGAAGGACTAATACCTTTAATATCTACAAATATCCATCTTAGTGTTGTCTTATACTCTTGCAAAACACGTATAAGCTTCTCTTCTTGCTCCTCAATCTCACTTTCAATTATTACAGGAAGGTTGTTGTTGGCTCCTAAATAAACATACTTAAGATGATCTAGTATGGGACTTTAACTCCACCTTCTGTACCTGCACTGCAGAAGGTAATAACTGATGATTACAAACAGCCAATTTTAATAATTGATGGCCATACCTACCAAGATGCCAAGGACACATCTCAAGAGTCCTTATCACCTCCTTCATGTCCTCCCCAAAATCAAACTTATCTTACTAATAGTCATACATCTCCTTCTCTATCAGAATTGTTAAGGCTACCTATAAAGGATCACCTGTAAAAAGAAAAGACCACTACTCTACCAACGAGTCAAAAATATCAAGGTTAGCTACTAACTCACAATTTGATGGGTAATGCATGGTGTCAAAGATGTTGAAGCGAATGACCTCTTAACCAAACTCTATGATCAACACACCACCGTAAACATCAATCTTTATCCGAGATATCTTTAAAAATGGTCGCCCTAACAAAATTAGTGAAGGACTTGAAGTCGTCCTACATGTCTAACACATTAAAATTTGTAGTAAAAACAAACTCATTGACTTACACCAAAACATTCTCAATAACTCCTTCGGGTATATGTTAGACTGATCAGCTAATTGAATGATAATACGAGTATCTTTTAAAGAACCAGGATTTAGAGCTTTAAAAATAGAAAACAACATAACATTGATTAAAGCTCTTAAATTTAGCATGCATCACTCATATCTTATATTACTTATTCTATAAGGAAGGGTAAAAATACATGAATCCTTACACTTAAAGGGTAACTTCCTCTACAAGATTTTCTAACACATTGCCCCCAGTGCTAATCTTCTCATCTCCCTTCAACTTCCTCTTATTAATATACAAATTCTTTAAAAACTTTACATAGAGCAAGACTTGTTTAATTGCTTCCAAAAAAGCTCTATTGACTTTCACCTTACGAAATACCTTAACCCTATAGAATACCTCCAATACCTCTTTCTCTTTCTCATATTGCTTGTTCTTGGCTAACCTGTAAGGAAATGGAACATGAAGTGGATTAGTAACAACATGGTATGAGGTATTAACCTTAGGAGGATTGCCCTCCTCCTTCTTTGATGGCTCGATTTCTTCCTCTTCTTCTTTCTCTTTCCTCTTCATTAGCTATTCTACCTTTTTGCCACTCATCAAAGTAATGGCACAAGCGTCTTCTCTTGGATTTTTTTCAAGTTGACTAGGCAACCTTGTGGAACTTTGAACCTGTAACTTTCCCACTACATCTACCAACTAACTCACCTAGTTTTCTAAGTTCTTAAGTCCACTCCTTGCTTCCTATTGGAATTGAAAAGTATTATTAACTACGTTCTTAAAATTTTCATCTAAGGACATACTTCCAACTGATTGTTATAGTGGTGGAGCAGGTGGTCTTGGTTAAAACTGTGGTTGGTTATAAAGAAAACCCACCATTGCATGGAATCCTTACTGCTGCTACTGTTGATAAATAGGTGGGTGCATATTGGAGCTACTACCTTACTGTGCATTCCTGTACCTAAAGTTGGGATGATCCTTCAACCCCAAATTGTAGGTGGCAGTAAAAGTATAATACCTCTGCTATTGTCCTTAGAACCCTCCAACTACATTGACCTGTTGTTTATCTTGTAAAATGGGGTAAGCATCAGTAGTATGATCAGCTAAAGTACAAATACCACATACCTTAGTAGGTCTCTTACCTATTACTACTTGTTACACTAAGGAGGTCAAGTTGGCCACTTGCTGCTCTAACATGGAAATGAATACCTTCATCTACTTTGTCGAAGACGAAGTACTGTTATGGTTTCCTAATATTAAGAGTTAGCCATCATCGTTGCTATCAAATTTTTCGCATCCTCCAAGGTTCTATCGACCACAACTCTACCACCTACAGCATCGATCATGCTCCTGTCTAAAGGTAGTAAACCCTTATAGAAATATTAAATTAACAACTGTTCACTTACCTAGTGGTTTGGACAGTCGTTGCAAAGCTTCTTAAAGCATTCCCAATATTCATACAGCGATTCCCCTGTGTCTTGTCGGATACCACAGATCTCCTTTCTAATATTGGTGGCTCTTGAGGTAGGGAGGTAGTTCTCCAAAAATTCTTGTTGCATCTGCTCTTATATGTTGATCGATCCAATGGGTAAATCATAAAGCCACTCCTTGGCTACAACTGCTAAGGCAAATGGAAATTCCTTCAACTTAAGTTGCTTCACTGTGACTCCCACTAGTTTCATACCCAAAAATGCTATATGAAAATCCTTTAAGAATTTGTTCTGGCCAGTGATGTATCTTGCTCCCAATGAACCGGTAACTTTAAAACCTGTAAAAGTAGGTAATACACGGATTAGTCAAGGTTTAATCTCTACCTACAACTCATCATCTAGATAATTAATACAAAGCAGGTCATGGTTGAAAGTAAAAGTTGCAAACTCCTTCAAGGTGCGCTGATGAGGCTCCATGATCTCTTTGATTTCTTCTTCCTTTAGAGACTCTTCTGAACTATCTTCAACTTCTTCTTTAAAGGGTAAAGAACTACCACATTCAAGAAGAAGAGTATGACTAGTTCGCTCACTTTAATGAAACCTGGTATGACTTGCAATAGGAGAAAAAGAGAAAGGATTAAATGAAGAAAGCAGTGCACTCCCATTATCCTCAGCAAATTTCTGCAATTAAATGCGTTTAGAAGAATTGTGGGACATGCAAATCAAATAGAAGAGCGATAAAGATCAGAAAAAATAAAAATAAAAACAACATAAGAAACAAAAAATAATACACGTTAGCTCTTTGACAATGTTGCAAAAAATTTGATAGTTCATTGCTAAACTATTAAATAATAATTTCTAACTATACCTCACTGTGTAATAAAGGGCAAGTTAGGGTTAAACCACAAAAAGCTAGTTGCTTTTGTTATTTCAAATGTTGTAAAGGAAGAGAAATAAAAACCCTTGAAGCAATGAAAATTAAACAAGCGAAGAAGTAACAAAAGTAGCTAAAAACAAACATAATGCAAAAGACAATAAACTAGTAGCAATTCAAATAAATGGACTGAAGGCATTATCAAGATTCTAGGACATTCATTGATCCTTAAACCTAGATACATGATGCGTTAGCTAAACTGTTAGCCTATAGGTTCTAATAAGTTCTAAAACCCTTAATCCCTCTTGAAAGTAGGTGAATCTAACAAACACTAAAAATACTCCTAACTCTGCTATAACCTCAAACAAGTTCTTTAAGTTTAATAGTGGAGAAGCCTTAAGTGTCAAGGAATGGCTAATTTAGGCTACCTACACACAAGCTTGAAAGGAGTAACCTAAAGGATTAGAACCCTAAACAAGTTGGTTAAGTTTACTGAAGAATCAAACTAGTCTATTGCTACTTTTGAGAATTGTTATGGACTATTACTTATCATACACTCAACCCTAAAATTTAAATTAGAAAATTAGATAAAGAATGATCAAGCCTAGAAGTGTCTCCTAACTCATACCATTAAACCAAAGTCCTAAATCAACCTAAGCCTAAAAGCACCACTTCAATTCAAACTCAACTTCACTCTCACAATTATCATCCCTTCATCCCTTGCACATATGTTCAAATTAACTAAGACAACAATTAAATAAACATAACCCATACTTAATCAATTGAAATTAAAGCTAGAAATTATAAACTAAGTATTGAAAAATGAGAATTTCACGCTAATATAATGAAAACCCCTAATTTGTATACCTAAATTCAAGTTAATTCCAATCAAAACGAAAAACGCAAATGCCAACATAAAAATTCAGCAAACTAAATAGGAACAGAAAATAAAATTAAGTTATTTGAAACCTAAGATCATGCATAAATATCAACTATCAAGCTTAAACTAACCAAAAATATCAAGAATAAAGGAAAACCCACAAAATAAATCATTATATAAACTGATATTCCATAAACACATATCTGAAACATTAAGAAATAAAACTCAAATAAATAAAATAAATTCTGAACAAAGAAAATTAAACCATCTATTGATATATATATATATATATATATATATAAGAATCCATACATTATCCAACATATTCAAGCTTAAATTAAACCAAACATTCAACTTGAACATAAGACAATAAGAAAATACAAAAATGAAGATCTCATAACATTAAACAACTGAAAACAAAGCATGAAAACTATCTCAAAACATTTAACTAGCAATTAAAAATCAACACAATCCAAAACTGAACCTATGTCTCTAAGAACTTAAGGAACTAGCATGAAAACAAGAAGAAAATGATGGAAAGCTTAGAGAGGGAGTTACTATGTTCGCCCCTTTTTCTGTTCTTTAGTGTTACTTTTATACCCTTCTAATTAGGGTAAAAATGATGTTTATAAAAAGACCATTATGTCCTTAATGATTTTTGTTGTAAATGGTGGTCCGCTACAGAATGTAGTGTGCATTTTACAAATCATTCAATCAACCAAATAGTGCTTCTGGTGGACTGAATAAAGATTGGTCTAATAAAGGTTTGTCGACTGACCTTATATATTTGGTCGACCGAGCAGCTGCATTCATTTCCAATAGTAGCTTTTCCCAGCAATAATTCTTTCTAGTAGTAACTTTTTCCACTGGCAATAGCTCCAATTCCTCCTAAACTTTTCCTTTTTATCCAAAACAAGTTTCAACACATTCAATCTACCATTCAACACAATTTAAGTACTTTTTCATCAAAAGTATAGATGAATTTAAGTAAAATAGCATAATAAGATATAATAAAGCGCATCCCTATTAAGTGTTCACATGAAAAAAAAAAAAGTGACACTGGCACTAATCTTTTTACCTGAACGAGTACAAGACTAGAGAGATCGCTAGAAACTGAAGAACCTTGTAAATTAAAGTCTTTTGTTGCCACTTCTTTTTTTTTCTATTTTTCTAAACACAACAATCAAGAAAGAAATCCTATTTATTACATTTTTTCAATTTTTATTTTCAAAATTATTACATAAAAAGAAAAAACAAAAAATTTTGTTTTTCACATTGTTAAAATTAGTTTTTAAAATAGGTTTTTTTACATCAAATAATTGACATAATCTAGTGACAAATATATTTTTTAATGTATATAAGAGTTATTTGGTCTAAGAATTTAAATTTATTTCATATTTGATTATCACCATTAAATTATTTGTTATTACATATTTCAATCAAATAAGTTTTTATTTTTATTTTTATATAAATGTCAACTAAATAAGTTTTTATTTTTCTTAAAAAAACTAAAACCTAAAGTTTAAAAATAAAAATTTACAACAAAAAAATAAATCAGTTGCTAAATAAGTTATTCGGTGGAGGGAGAAAGAAATTAAATTCTTTATAATCTTTTAAGTACCTTGGATTCCCTATTTTTGACTCATCTAGAAAAGAAGACTAGTAATAGTAGTGGTAATGCATCACTAAGCTTAAAGAAAGGATATGTGAGGCTAAAGTAGGTCAAGTCTATGGACTTGTTACAGATCAAGTCTATATCCTTATGGACCTGAAGAAGGCTTCTCGTCATTTTCGCAGCAAATTCTACATAGGACCATAAAATATAAGATATTGAAATGGAACATGGAGTTTGACAAAAAATGGACCCTAGCAAAGCCTAAATGGCGTGGTCCACTCTGTTAAGGAAAGCTGAGTCGAATTTCCTAACAATCTAGCTGTTGGTTACATATATCCCTGTTTCGTCTCAAGTAGCTAGGCTAATTATACGTGGGTACATTCCTGGTGATTTCATAGATATGTTTTCCTATATACGTCAAACCCAAAAGATATGTCGATGTTCTTTATGTTAACTCAATCAATAGAAATCGTAGACTAGGATGGTGATGGTTAAGGCTATAGGAATGCGCGGCCATTGTTATGGAGTGGCATAAGATGCTTTTTTTTTTTCCCCTTTATGTTCTGTTTTTAAATTTTGAAAGAAAATGTTATGCTTTATGGTTATAGAATTAATACGAGGTTCTAGGAAATTTTAGCACTACCCGAAACTTATTCAAGAAATGGGCATTTATATTTCTATTCACCAAATTACTCTCATTATTCTTTTTATAATGGATAGCAATTGCAAAAGAATTCGCATCTTATACCTGGGGCACTATAAACACATAAACCATTGGTATGCTCACATGCCAAATTTTCAAATTGCAATATACGAGGGAGAAAATTGCAAAAATTATAAATACATATTTATAGCATATTGTGATTATGAATCCTATCAATATTACAATATTACTGTGACCATTGCGATAAAATTGTAATAATATATCCAATTACAATTGTGGTTGTAAGATGTAATTTAAAATCTCCTTGCTAAATTGACGTATCATATCATATTAATTTCAAATATTTATTAGAAATACACACTTAGAATTTTTTTCAAAAATAAATCAAAGCATTATCTGATAGAAAGACTAATTTCTTAAAAATTCAAATGATAATGTTGTAAGGAATTGTAAGTCATCTCATTAATATGAATAAAATTATTAAATAGAACCAACATACATGTTTTGTCCCACTTATCAAACACCATATGGCATAATAATAATTAATTAATGACATGTTTTGTTAACTTTTAAAAAAAAAAAAGAGAGAGGAGGATTGCACCTAATTTAACGTAAAGAGTAAAATCTTACTGTATTCTAAAATTTAAGACTTGTATCCTTTTCACCTTGCCCCTTATTTGCTAATTACTTTTAAGTAGTTGCCTCATTCATAATTCTTCTAAATTATGATTTAAGGCAATTCTAAATTTGAAATAGTCTAAATATATTATTCTTTAATGCTAAAAGAAAGAAGTCAGGACACCTGTGGAAAGGCGATAGATACGGAAAATGAGGTCATGTTTCAAACTAACGATTAAAAAGTTCATTAATACAAACAAAATCTAATTTTTATACTCTTATATTTAAAAATCACCACAGTAATCAAGAAATGCAAAAGAGAGTCAATATATGAAAACAATTAATAGAAACTTATTATGTATTGTCATGCATTTATAAAAATTAATCTTTATATGTAATTTCATATTAATATTTAATTTCTAACATATATACGTGTGTGTGTAAAGTAGTTATCAGTTACATATTTAGAATTAATCATATTATATTTTAATATGTTAAAGGTTTAATGTCAAGCGTGAAATTAAGTAAATACGCCGAGATAATAGAATCTCTGATGATTAGTTTAAAATCCAATTACTTTCAGTAGTTGCCTTTTTCACGCCTCTCCGAAAGTATGACTTAAAAAGCAATTTTAGATCAAAATGGCCTTCATTTATATGTTCTATGATATTCACTAATTCTAATATAGTGTAAATCAAAATAAACGTAAGAGCATGTGGCGTCAACTTTTCATTATTTTGAAATAGGAGAAATAAAAAGGAAAAAAGAAAAAAAGCAAACACAAACACAGGATATCCCAACAAGTTACTGTAAGTAAATCAATATCGCATTGCAGTAGTGCGATTTCCCGGAAGCGAAGCGGTCTTTTGACTATTATTCATGCAACATGGAATTTTACATCACCTGATAAGGGCTGCGACAATCATGACCGACCATTAAGATTGCTGAAATTTATGATTGAGAAAGGGTCATTTCTTAGGAATAGTATTTTAAGTTGACCAGGATAACAAAAGTTGACGTCAACCTGTTTTTTTAGCGTCTTACAGACCTAGGTCATTCCATTTCTACTTACCCAGCTGTTTCCATGATAGTTCTGGGAAGGCTCTTCGTTATATTATATTATATTATATTATTTTTAATCCCTTTATAACAATTGAGAGAAAGATGGAACTAACCATAAATCTTAACTGAAGTTTATCACTTCTCTGTCTGTCTGAGTTCTCTCTTTCTGCCAAGAATCTTTGCTTTGATAGTTTTAGGCCGATGGCTGCCAAAAGGTTTATTGATGATGAATCGAACGATCAAAACCCAGATCAACCAACCGAGAAACGAAGGAGAAGCACACCTTCTTTTTATTCGTACGCATTTCTTCATTTGTGTGCTTTGTTTTTTTTCTTTTTCCAATTTCTTCGTTAGAATTATATTCATCAAGTTATATGGTGACCAGCTTTATCTTTCATACACGGTTTTCCTCCTTTTTTTTTTACTTTTGTTTGGGTTTAATCTGATATTTCAGAGGTTATTTTTGTTTTAAAAATTTTTTTTTTTAAAAGGAAGAGGAGATGACAAAATTGAGTCTGATACACGGTGCAATTTCTTTGATCTTTACAGAGTGATTGGAGAAGCGGTTGTGGGGAATTCACGGCAGAATATCTTGATGTACCTTGAGCCTATGCTTAGGAAAGTGGTAGGTCAAGCAGTAACAGATCATGCATATATTTATATATAGAAAATTTCACTTCACGACTTACAAATTGAAGTAACTCAAAATCACGTCTTTATATAAATTTATAAGTTGGCACAAAGGACATCTAGGGCAAGTTCACACAATTGGTAGATTGTTGTTTCCATGAACTATTTCTTGAGTTAGAGATAGAAAAAGAGTTTCTCACTTTGAATCAAGAGCTCTTGCATGTATGGACATAAATCCATGTAAGCTTGATGGTCTTATTTATTTAAATCAGGTGAGTGAAGAAGTGGAGGGTGCTCTACAACGTTGCTCAAGCTCTTTGACGAGGTCTCCATCTATCCGAATCCAAGTACTGGAACAATCAAGTCTCCAACTAGTTTTCAGCAAAAAGCTTTCGCTTCCCATATTCACGGGGAGCAAAATACTTGATGCTGACACTAATGCTTCCCTTCAAGTCCTTCTTGTGCAGAAAGAAGGTGATCATATGGTTTTGACATCTCTTCCTCAGCCCGTCAAACTGGAAATTGTGGTTCTAGACGGAGATTTCCCTTTGAGTGACCGCAATATTTGGACTACTGAGGAATTTGAGAACAATATTGTGAAGCAAAGAACAGGTAAGCGGCCTTTGCTTGCAGGGGATTGCTTAACGGTGACGTTAAGAGATGGAGTTGCACCAATTGGTGACATTGAGTTCACCGATAATTCAAGCTGGATTAGGAGCAGAAAGTTCAGGATTGGTGCAAAGGTGGTTCCAGAAAGCTATCAAGGTCCCAGGATACTCGAAGCCATGACTGACGCCTTTGTTGTCAAAGATCATCGAGGAGAATGTGAGTTTTTAATTACCTCTAGTTAGTTTATTAATTACACATGGGAATTAGCATGGAAAGAAACTTTAATCACTTGCTCATGCTTTGAATATAAATAAACATTTTTTTATTTTTTATTTTCTCTATATTTCATTTGCAAATGAAAGCATCTGATTAGTTTATTTTTGATTGATTGTTTGTGCTAATTATTATCTATCTGCTATACCTGCTACCTAGTACCACTTCTAAATCAACGTTTTTTTCCTAGATTTAGCCTAGCTGACTTGATACTTGAACTAAATAGAAGTGTTTTCTCCTCAGCAAAACATGAGATGAGGTTCATCAAGTAATTCTTCCTATAGTTAATGACTGTATATTATATATTTTTACAAATTTTAAACTTACTTGGAATAAATGTTTCATCAATTTGTTTTTCATAGATTTGATCTATAGGTTAGCCTTACTTTGACAAAGTTTTTTAGGATGAAGTTAGGTCTATCTAATTGGGATAGGGAACATGTAGTTAAAGAAGATGGATCTTAAAAACAACATGCTCCATATTATGATAAGTAATTGTCCTTTGTGTATTCTGTGTTTGTGATGTCTAGTGTACAAGAAGCATCATCCTCCTGCGTTAGAAGACGAAGTATGGCGTCTTGAGAAGATTGCGAAAGACGGAGTTTTCCACAAAAAGCTAAAGGCCGAGCGCATCAATACTGTGCAAGATTTCTTGAAGCTTTCCACAGTTGATCCTCAAAAGCTGAGAACGGTAACTAAATCCTCCCAGTTTCCATTTTTAGTTCTAATCAATTTGTTTCTAACTCCCTTTACCATTTTTATGTTCACATTAGATCTTAGGCCTTGGAATGTCAGAAAAAATGTGGGACGTCAGCATCAAGCATGCAAGGACATGCCTCCTAGGGAACAAACTTTACATTCTCAGAGGACCCACTTATACTATCACTCTAAACCCTATATGTCAAGTTGTGAACGCCATAATCGATGGCCAAACCTTCGCTCTCCCAGATCTTCCAAGCATCAATAGGGTATGTCCATCATCTCTTCATCACCATTACCATAAATTATCTGGGTCACCCATTTCATATCAATTATGTTATGATTACCTTAATTCATGCAGAGCTACATTGAGAATTTGGTAGTGAAAGCATATCAAGAGTGGGATTCGTTGGAAGAAGTAGTTGCAATTTCAAACGAGATTCCTTTGCTAACACAAGGTAAATCCAAGCAGTGTCTCATTGGCAACTTGCTTGGTATAATCAAAATAAATATATATTTTGGAACTACGATATATACACAATTAATACTTTTGGAACATAAAATAGGTGAGCCAATGAATCCAGACCCAAGTCATCAACAAACGATGGTGAAATCGCTCCACCAAAGTGGGTCTACAGGTGATAGATACATGGGAATGCTGGCCAGCACCAGTGCAGAAATTGGATTCAACAACTGGCAATTCATGACTTTACCATACAATGGCATGCCAGTTGAACCTGGCATGGGATATAGCTTGTCCGAGTCGTCATCAGATGGTGATTCCATGTCCTACAGGAACACGAACTGATCATTATTATCAAATGATTTTCAGAAAGTTTAGAAAAATCTACATTAGCTTGGTTAGAATACTGTATCTGATGAGACGCTTTCCCACCCACTTTTGTGAAAATTTTTACCTTTAGAGTATAGGCATTCAGAAAAAAAGAAAAGTTCAAAGTTGTATCTACTTCCGCCCGTATGTTGCTCGTCTTCCCGATTCAACTGTTATTAGCTATTGGAATCAGAAAATTATTGCGAGGATAACACGAGATGGCCAAATGATTGCCACTCTTCTTGAGGGCTCTTCCTTCTAGTTTCTTTTTCTACTTGGCTTCTGTATGCAATTAAGCATCCGCATACCATTTAAATGGAAATACCTATGAAAGAATAACAGAGAAGAGTAGAATTGATACGTAAATGTATTGTTTTCTTGTGTATTGATGAATAGCCTTTCACCGTATTTATTTATACAAGTTCTTGTGATATTTGAGTTGTTAAAATAATAATAGATAAGATACAGAAAATAAAATCAAATGAAATACAAGATAATGATAAATACAAATTATAATAATTTTGGTGAGATTGTAGAATCTGCACAGGTTTATCAACCTAAAATTACTATAAAATACACCATTAGAAGTCACTAGATGACAAAATATATTCAAATCATTTCGATTTTGAATCTAGTCTTTAGGCTTACAATATTATAAATAGGATTGCTTATAACACTTCCATCTTACTTCTTAATTAATAAAGCCTTTTAAGTTTAGGAATTTTTTCGTTAAATAAAATTTAATATTTCTTGGAGATTAATTTAAATTTATTAGCGCGTCAAATTTTTACCAAAAGAATTCTTAAGTTTACGAATTTTTAGTGAACCTTTTAATTACTTTTTTTATATATATAAGTAGTTTGCGCCCTAAAATAACTCTTATTTATTATAACAATTTTCCTTATCAATATATATATATATATATACCTATACTGATCTTTTCTTTTCATCTTTGGTTAGCACTTTTACTCATCTCTTTCACTAAATTGTCTTAATTTTTTAATATGAGACAATTACCTCTTGGTTTGATTATTTATTTTTTTAAGGTAAAACAGGATATTATTATAAGAGAGAAAGGAGCAAGAAAACCTTGAAACATGACAGAGGAGAAGAAGCTAAGTCTTGTTGATAATTTGCCGGGTGTAAATGAACAGTTGAAAGTGAGGTTAATTTGAAAATTAAGAGATTTTCATTAAAATTTTAAACAAATTTCTTTTAGTTATGAAAAGACTTATATTTTGTTTCACAAGAATGATTATGCAAGAATTAAAACCTTAAACTATAAAAATGATCAATACAATGTACTTGATTACTCTTTGTTATCAATTCTTCACCCCAATTTTCTTAAATTTAAGTTGAATTGTATTTGTACTTCACTTTACTCATTTTGTCAACCTTTTGATGACTCAAATGATTCAATTGCTTTTTGTTACTTTGTCATTCCAATGAACTGGGTCTTTCATATATATACAGTGATTCTATTATAATTGAACTACTAATATTACTAAAATTCAATCCATTAATAATAATATATTTTGCTATCATCAAAATTATGGTTAGGACCTCACTCGTTCTAATAATTTCTGTCTTTTTTATGATAAAATATTTAGTGATATCTAAAAATAAAAGAAATTAAGTAAAGTTTCCCTATTTCAAAGTAATATTTATTGCATGCATCCCTTTAATTCATACATCATTAAATATGAATGACAATTTTATTAATCTCTCTCCCTTTTTCTTTAATAGTAAAAAAGGTATATGATATCTAAAAAAAATTTAATCATAAAAAATGAAGAATTAATTAACTTTCCCCTCTCCCTTTCTAAAAAGAACATCATATGGATGAAGTTTACATTTCAATTGCTAGTTAAAGGAAGTAAACAAATTTTTAAAAGGTTCATGTCCTAATTCAAATATCAATTTATCTTTTTCCTCCTATGTAGACACAATAATATTTTTCTTCCTAAATATGTATGTCAAGTCAAATAATCAAATATTATCAAATACAAAAACAAGTGATTACGTAATTTTATATATCTCCAATGGTTGTCTCCTTTTATACACCAATTACCTCCCAACCTTTCTCACCCGGTTTTTCAATTGATATTTTGGTACAAGTTTCCCTAACTCATATAAGAGCTCTTGATGATTTTTACTTTAAACTCGAACCATAGTTTTTCCATATTTAATAACCAAAAAGTGATAATCTATTATTAGTATTCATTTTATAGTACCTTCAAAATTTGCATCCCATGAAAAAATGTATTCATCAAAATTAGTATTCATTTTGAGAAAGGCAACGATATGAAAAAAAAATGTTGCATTAAAATTCTAAACGTGCAACAATTGAAATTGTTGCTATTTAAATCAACTTTAAGAAACAATCAAAGTATTACTCTTTAATGTGGTCAAATTATTTTCAATATTTAAAAATTTTCATAGAATTATTTTTTCTTTAAAATACT
>JAOXYD010216096.1:0-19606 GCA_028565735.1 Pinacopodium congolense
GAGGCTCTTAAGATTTTTTTAAACAATTGATGTCAAGTATGAAGTAACCTTAATTGGTATCTTGAAATTGTTTGCATGTTTTATATGATGTTGCGATGTTAATTTGATTTTTGATTAGTACCTTGTTTTTAATTATGTGTTGTTGCTACCTGGTTGATGCTTTGTTTATTTTGGATTTTGTTAACAATTAGTATTATAGTCCTTGTCTTATTGTAATTGTTCGTATCATTAATTGACTTGAGTTGTTTTTATTACAATTGATATTAATAAGTTATTTTTCAACAACTTATGATGTTTGTTAACAAGTGGTATCTTATTTTGAAAAATGTGTTTCGTTAAGAACGACAAGAATAATTGGTATCAAGTTTTTGTTCTCTAATAATTAATATCATGTTTTTCAACAATTGGTATAGACGAGTCTCCTTTTCGATATAATTAGTTTTAAGTGTGTGAATATTTAGTCACTTTTTTAACAATAATTGGTATCTATGTTGATGAATATTTGATTATAGACCTTTGAAATGAGATTTGGTTGTTTTATCCCTCTTTTGACTACTAGTGACATGGCATTTTGAAGCTTATCTTATTATATTAAGGGGGAGCATTGTTAAAAGAAATGTTTTTCTTCACTTGTAAAATAAGATGTGTTTTTGACATGTTTTTGAAATTTGATTTTAGATATATTTTTGGAAGAAGATGTGTTTTTGACATGTTCTTTAAACGTCGATAGCATCGTTAATAGAGCATTGTTCTCCTGAATTAACAATAATGGTGGTTTGCATAGAGCAATAAGGATGCCATTAAAAACACACATTGTTCTTCTAAAAAACTAAGCACATTTAATCTATTTTGCTCAAAACTCCTCTTCTTAGACACGAACATATTAAACAATAACATATATCAATTGGACAGTTTATCATCAAAATAGGGGTTAAAACATAATAATTAATACTAAAAACACTATAAACTAAACCCTATAAAGTAATGGTTCTTCTTTTGATTTTCAGTTTTTTTTCATCTTATAATGATGTTCTGCTTGTAGGATGGCTAGATTTAACTAGCTGGTTAGTTTTCATTCTCTGGCTTTTAATACTACTTTGCTGGTTATTTTTCATTCAATCAAAGAATTTTTTTAATTTCTCAACAAAAACCATAAGGAGTAATTAATAGTTTTTAAAATGAGAATTGAAATAAAAAAAGATCAAATTATAAAAGTTCTAGTATATTTAACCCTAAAATAGGTTAAATCATTATACTTGTGTAGGATAAGTCACTAATAAGGTTGAGATTAAGCTTTATCAATGTTTCCATTAAAATTAATTTATTAAGGCACTTACATGATGAATTAAAGAAAATTTGGACACTTAATTGAAATTAAAATTTTGAATACTTAAATAAAACGAAATATTTAAGTTACCCTTATTATTTGTATTTGGTTACATGTTTGCTTTTTACACATCTTCTCTTTTCTTATTTTTAAAAAAATTTATTTACTGCCACATTTTTATAAACAATGTTAAAATTTTTATTTAAAAAATTAATATAAAATGCTTGATAAAAATAATTCTTACTAACAAAAGTGTAGGAAATAAAGATATTCAATTACTAATTAAATTACAAATTCAAAATTGCCTCCTTATTTATGCTAGTTATGATTTAAAATAAATCAATTTAATAGTTTACATTTACTCTATCATTAATGTTCATTAAAGAATCCAAATTATTTTATTACTTCCAATACTACTTGAATAATATTTTTTTTTCAGAGCATAATTGACTATTATTGAATACATATTGAATAAGAAAAAACTTTTTACATCTTTATACTCATATTACATATAACTTTTGTAATATTTGTAATTAAAAACTTTTGTAATATTTGTAATTAAAAAATTGTAATTGTTGTGATATACCTGATTGTAAAATTCATAAGGCAATGGCAACCTTAATAATGATATAATCTAAATTTTAAATCTTGATTGTTAGTCTATAAATCACAGGGCTTGTTATTCATTAAAGCTTTGTAGGAATTTTTTGTGGAAGAATTATGCTAATAAGAACCATGAATACACGTCTCCAAGAAATAACAAAGTTATGCAAGTAATTTCAATTGTGAATTAAGATCATTATAATACTATAGATAATTAAAATATTTGTTTGTAATCTTAATAATTAATGTCTCAAACTTAATTTTAGTTGCAAGTAGAATTTTTTTTGGGGTGAATTGAAGGATTTTTTTAAATGAAAAGTAAGTTGAAGGTTTATAATAGATAAATTAATTGAAACTCAATAATCTTGCTTAAGAGGAAAATGAAAATGAAAATGAAAAATACAATACGTCAATAAGAAATTTGATGGAGACTGTCTGGTGCTAGGCTTTGACGAGGATGGCCTAAGACCTAAATAAACAAATAAATGAGACTGAATGTGAATTTGTTATACTATCAAAAGAAAATGAAGAAAAGAATGTGTATTTGTCATATATGAAGAAGTAATTACCCTGAAAAAACTATTTAAAAGTCAAGATCCAATTCTATGAACACTTACAACTAGATTTGAAGTTGTTAAACTAAATAATTATAAATGCCATCACTTACCACTTTTCGATTAATTAAAGGTAAATAAGCCATTAACTTGTGAAATCATAAGAACCAAAGTGTCTTGTTGTTCTATGGCCGTTCAATTAGAAGACCACTTGCATCTCGTACTCTTAGCATGTCAGTCTAAAAACTGATCCCTCATCTTGGGCTTTGGCTCAAATTTCCATTTTAGGTCCCTAACATTTTTTTTCTTTTTTTACATTCTTTTTAACATGCTAGGGTCAAGGATGATAAATATATTCAACTAACAATTAACTATTGACATAGTCCAAAAGCTAATATGTATATTTCTCTGTTTTGGGGTTGGGCGATGGGTAAGAAAACAGGTAGAGAATCTCTTTAGTGTCATAAAGTGTAAAGTGTGACCACAAATTTGAACTCTAATGAAATAATAAAAGATGGAATGGGAATTATTAGCCTCGAATCAAATTGAGATTTACAATTCTTATGTAAATCATGTAGTAAAAAGAGGCAAAGGCCTAAACAACGATAATGGGCCTGACTTGGGAGTTAAGGAATATGGCCTCCCCTAGCCCCTCCCCACTAATGCAGGGGAGGAGATTACATAAACACCTCTCCCTTATTAGTAGCGAGGGCTATGGTCCCCTAAGTTTTCCCGGTGACAATTACAAGCTTAGGAGAAGAAACGGATAGAAGTGAAGACACTCATCATATTTAAAGAGTTAACATGGTTGGTGGGTATATGTTATACTAGCCCAAAAGATTGGTTTGACTTTGACTTCACGCTTCTCCTCTCAACAACAATTAATCAGGGATTTATTTTTAAAATAAATTCAGTTTATATTGTTGTGACATATGTTCATTTTTAAGCTACCTAAAGGAATGTTTTTGAACAATTAAATCGTCCAACAGCTATACTTTTTGCCCCTTTAGTATATGGTTGTCCATACTTATCCTCAATATTGCACTTCATTTTAGCCTTTTCCTTCTTGCCTACAAATAATAACAATTAAAACATTAACCTTAGACAAAAAATTAAAACTCACAAACTATTTCTTTTTTTTAATGAATTAACTAAAGCAACTATACAAGAGTCCAACGCAACAAAAGGAGCCACAAAGGAAATACTCTAACTCAAATCAATCTTTAAAACTCATAAAGCCACCTATACCAATCAACAAGTTATTCAATTCGAATCTTAAAAAATAAAATAACCACTTCATGCAGATTTCAATGTAGAGAGTACTAACATGAAACCTACACGTTACTTTTCAAGAAGAATGACAATTTCGTTCGAGGCACAATCAGAAATCATCTACACCCCTCCTAAACTATTGACTAGATAGAGGTTTCATAACAACTCCCTCCCTAAAAGATAAAGAGGGACTAGAGAACACAGCTTCATTACACTAGCTTCAATCCCTTAATCTCCATTTGGTTTTAAATTCTCCACTACTTATTATATGAAGCTTATAGGACAATATTTGTAGGTTAGTTTAAGTAACCAACTCTTGAAGCAAAGAGGGCTTTGTGCCTCTAATCCCTTAAAAGATCTTGAGATTCATTCCCTTCTAAATAAAATAAACCAAATTGGCAAAAGTAATTTTACTTATTAGTTATCACTTTTTTCTCACCAATTTTGTTATAACAACCATTAAGATCCTATAAATTATTAGCTAAGTAATCCCACATAGTCCTTGGATATGCATCTAAATGCCACTAGAGAATTGGAATTTAAAGAACAAATGATCAATAGATTCAAGATCATTATTGCAAAGCAATGAGATAATTAGCAATTTGCTCAGCCTATCATATATACTAAGCTTTCCTATCAAAACTAACTAGAGGATGACTATAGACTAGGGAGTTGCTTGGTTAAACCAGACTAGTTTATGCCAGTTGATCCTATTGGACTGTGGCCTCAACAACTTTCTATAAAAATTGTTTGTAAAGATTCTATAGGTATGCATGGACCAATATGCTATATCCTCTTCAATCTATAGCAAGTTATAATTGACAATTTGGTTTCTCATAGACAATCTAGGTAGCATCTCAATAGCAGGAATATAGGAATTTAGATCCTTAACAAAATTTTCACTATTAGGGACGAGATGTGTCATAGGAAGGAGATTAGGATGGTTGGTAAGAGGACCAACTCCTAGCTACTCATCATACTAGAAAAAAGTATTTGTTCTATCTCCCAGTTTAGTGGATATATACGATCTAAATTGATTCGTTAACTTAAGCATATACACCTAAGTTCACAATGAGTTATATTTAGGTTTAATCACCAAAAAATTGGATGTTTAGGTTTAATCATCCAAAAACTGGCATTGCTTAAGTAATATGCATGAATCCATTTGATCTATAAGGCTTATCTATCCACTAAGTTCCTCCATATTCTCTTAAACATGAGCACTTTGTTAGTGACTTTAAATGAATGAATTCCTAACCCCACTCTTCCTTAGGCAAACAAACTTCCTTTCATTTGACTTTGGTTATAACATCCTTATGATAGTCACCTAACCATGAGAACCTCCTTATGAGATGCTTAGTAGATTGATAACCTTTTGAGGTAACATGATGTGGAAAAACCCACAAACATGGAGATTGGTATTAATATATTTAATGAGTTAAATCCTTAAAGGAAAGGAAAGTTTTCTATTCCATCATCTAGATATCCTTCTTCAAATCTTCTTTAAAAGATGAGTGAAATCATGAAAGAAGAGCCTTTTAAAAGGTATGGGGATTACAGTTATATCTGGTACAAAAAGTATGTATCTTGTATAAAATTATATATTATTTTTTAAATTTTATATGTTTAAAGTAATATTATTTATTTAAAAAATATTTATGATATATTTCAAATTTAAAAATTTTTAAATTATATTGTCAATTATATTTTCAATAGAATAATTTTCAATTATTCAAATATATATAATTTAACAATTATTTATAAATGAAAATATAATTTAAATTGAAATTATTCAAAAATATGTTACAATATTAAAAAATTTTAATTTTAAAATATAATTGACTAATTTTAATATAATTCAAAAATTATTTATAATTGAAAATATTTAATTGTAAAATATTTTTGAATAATTAAAAATTATTCTAAAGAAAATATAATTTTATAACATAATTGTAAAATTATTTATAATTAAAAATATAATTAAAAATTATTTTATTTCACTAAAATAGTTTTCAATCGTTTGAAGTGATAAGTTATATATTTATTAACTAAACTTAAAAGCCGTTATATAATACTTTTAATAAAATACTAATATATTAATTTGTTGTTATTTTTATTTAAAAATTAATTTTTACATGAATTGAATGAATTTTAAAAGGTTGGTCACTGAATTGAAAATTTTTTAAAAAGTTTCTCACTATAATAAAAAAAATTTTAAAAATTGTTTACGAGATTAAAAAATTTTAAAAATAGGAGGGAGATGTATATATAAAGTCGACTGACACTTTTGTTATGTGAATGTTAATATGACAAAGTTGGTTTATCATATCAATATGAATCTAACGAAATTAATATTACTTAAATTGAAATTTTTTTAAAAGATTAATCAATCAATTAAAAATTTTTAAAAATTTGTCACTCAACTGAAAAAATTATAAACGATTAATCACTTGTATAACTATTATCCGTGTTAGTAATTGAAGAATGTTTGTTTAGTCTTTGATCTTGCTCTCATGTCACAAACTCTACCCTATAAATACAAGGATAAAAAAGGCCTTTAGTTTAAAAAAAACTTATTATTTAACTACGAATTTATTGTGGATCTAAATCTTAACCTGTCATCTAAAACAAACTTTTGTTTCAAGGGTCCATATTTCAAAAATTTGTGTTTCATTCTAGAAACAAAATCTAGCTATCTGTATCATTGCCTTTTAGACTAATTAATGCGTGCAACATAGGGTTCATTTGTTCCAAACCAATTTCTATAGTTTCAGTGTTCCTTTAGATGGTGTAGTTCAGAAAAAAAAAACGAAAAAAACTCCCAATATGTCAATGTTGAGTCTCTTCAGTGTCTCCAAATTATTATCATTTAATCATTTTGTGTAGGTGCTTTAAGAAGCCCCTTGAATTTCCATTTTAGGAACGAAACAATGATAAAAAGAGGTCCATTCAACTCTCTTCTCTCTCTAAGAAAGGTTTAATTGATCTCTACCTCTTTTGTTTTATAAAATTCTAAAGACTAATCAAACTACCAATTCATTAGAGTGGAAGAGATGGAGAAGTGATTTATATTATAAGATATTCCCAAAATTCAAAAGGTGAGATTTACTAATTTTTGTTATTTGTTTACTCAGAATATGGCAACCATAACCTTGTTATTGTTCTTTCTTAAGGTTGCTAATTCGAAGCTATGGAAGAGTAAGTAGCAATATGATAGGGAAAATTAGTCGAAAGGCAATGGAATCATCATGGTAATTCTTTTGTTCTTTTAGTAAACATGATTGAATATTTTAAGTGTTAGGGTTTTAAATTAGTGGTCATTTTAGTTTTGCCTAAATATATTGATCTCAAATGGTCAATTGAAGTTTGTTCTATAATTAAATTCTTATACTGCTTGAAATTTTTAGTGATTCATTTAAAATAATACGGTTTGTTCTATAATAGTTTGTGGATGCCTTCTATGATCACCAATGGGAGAAATTTGTCGGTTCAAGAGTACACTTTCTTATATTTAGTTTCTTTATCAGAGCGCCATCTTTTTAAGAAATTCTTTTGCAAAGGGTGCATTTTGCTATAGATTTATCAACCAACATTTTTTCATTATTTTCAATAGTGTTGTCTTATTTATATATTTGTCTTATTGATATATTTATTTCTTTTTTCTTTTTTTCTTTTTTTTTGGATAAAAAAATATTGCATTAAAAAGAAAAAGCTATACAGAAATGATCCAACAAGCTTAAATAACAAAAACAACAGGGAAGGACTCTGCAAAATCAAAGAAAATCATAACAAAAGCCAAGCTAGAGATAAGAAAAGCTGTACAACAGAAGACACCGATGAAGAACAAATTACTACGCAAGGTATAAGGAGAAAGATTGCCAAAATTTATAACACGCTTCCACTACTGCTAAAATTTATGACACGCTCCCACTGCTATCTCTTTATCTGCCGAAGTATCATGAAAGCCGATTGAGACTTGCCAGCAGTTGTTGTTTCTTTTTTTTTTCACTCATTTCAAAATTTTGTATCTGTTTTAGTATAGCGCATGTGTCTTTCCTATGTTTGTAGACCTAAACCCTACATAGAATGTATGTTGTAAGAACATTTTAATTTAATTGTCAAGCTCAAACTCATTTAATAAGCCTACTTCATAATTGGATATTGACCATCTAATCTTGTAACAAGAGGGTGGTTCAGCCATTATTAGACTAGTAATTCTCAAATTAAATACAATTATTAGGCTAGTAATTATCAAATTAAATAAAAAAAGTCGAGTAAGAAGTTAGACTAAATTGGAGCAAAGGATAAGGTTTATTCTTAGTTTTTTTTTTCAATTTTAGGGAAAATTATAATAAATTACTTTGTTTGTTTCGAATTATATTTTGCATTTGGACTTAGACCCTTTTAGAAATCATTTTTTAAAAAAAATAACAAGCCTTATTTGGAGAATCGGTTCTTAAGAGCCTAGACCAAATAGGCTTTCATAGTGATTGAATCTTATGTTTGTTGCCTAAGCGCTTAGAGTACGTCTAACCCAAAATTGAACTAAAATTTGTCTTTTTATTTATGACGTTATCATTACATACTTGCTGATGTATTGTGATTGCTTGGCCAAATAAGGGGTATGAGAGGTGATAGAAAGGACTTGATAAAAAGATTACTAAAATGATCTCCCACATAGCCCAATTTTCCTTTTTAATGCCCAATTCCAATAAAGAAAAAATAAGAATCAGATTGAGCCGACACTTGGGCTCATTCATTATTATTTGCTTGATTTTGACTATGATTCCTTAGGCTCGTTAAGCTATTTTAGTTTCATGCAAGTCTTTTAAGTCTCTAAATCCTTTAAGCTTTTTCAAATCAATAAGCTTTTGGATCCATTTCCCTTTTCTTTAAATAATTCAAGACCTAAAATAGCTTAACTCATCAAACTCTTTTTTTAATAGTATAGTTACCATATTCTTCCAGAAGTTTGAACTCTTTTCCTTTAAATATCCCTTTTATCCTTTTGGGCAAAAATACGCTTTATTTCCTTTTACAATTTTCATGTTTTATTATAAATTTTATTCATTGTAAATCCAATTTTACCTTTTTAAACCAAAATTAAAATTTAATGATATTAGAGTTGTAAAACAAAAGTTATGCATCCTCAAATATTTTATTTAAAGTCCTACCTCAAACCATAAACTTCTAAGCCTTTATCCATATGTTTAAGATCTAATTTCAAATCCCAAATACTAATATAAGAATTTTATTTTCAAGCACAAAATTGGTGCCTATGACACCTAAGAAAGAGGAAGAAATAAATTGGGTGTAATCAATATTTGCTAAAATTTTTAATTTTTTAAGATTTACCTTAAAACAATTTTATTGTGATGATGATGACAACAATATATTTCAGTGTCAGTCACTCAAGCAAATATGAAATAAAGAATGTAGGGAGAGAAAATGCAAACTAATTTATAATGGTTCAATAATCAATCCTTACTTACATCCATTTTCCAATTCATTCTTAGAAATTCATTATAATCTTCTTGTAATAAAGCGCAGAGAAACCTCCTTATAAAAATCTTCTTTAAAGGTGAAGAACAGCCTTATATAATCTTCTTTTCAAAGATGAAAAGAAATATTTATAATCTTCTTTTAATTGGTTAAAATGAACCAATCCAAATTAATCGAAATACCAAGCCTTTATAAGGGAATACATAATGAAGATATCTTACTTGCTTACAATAATGATCAAGGGTTCGCAATCTCAATATGTATAATGAATGCAATAATAGCTTTGGAATCAATCTTAAATATGCTCTTTTACATCTCCACATTCAACCTGACTTCTCTTAATCATCAAAACTTCTTCAACAACCAAAATATATATTTATAGCCTTAAAGGCCTCACAATGTTGTTCTTAAATTAATTTCGTCATTACTCACTCTTAAAAGTCTATTAGAAACAAAATTTAGTTACTAGAAACAAAAACTTATTGCTATAGGTCAACTTTTCAAGCACATTGGTTAACTAATATGCCACACTGATCAATCAATCTATTGATCATTCATACATATAAATTCATTAGGTAAAAAAATTCAGCATTTCAATATAAACATGTCAATCACTTAACTACATTAATCGATTAATATATCATATTATTTGACTAATGTATTGACCAATGCTGCATTACAAATTCATTGTTTGGGATTTTTTAAGTTTACCGAGACATTGGTCAACTAATCCAAATTCATACATTTGATTAACCAGTCGAGTAGACTAGTCAAATAATGCCCTTAAAAACAATTTACTAAGTTTCAAAATTTCAACAATCCATACTTTATATAATTACTTAAAAACATTTCAAAAAATTCACAAAATTATTTTAGTGATTAAGACAATGTTCTTTAAAATTAGTAACTTAATTAATCTTAATCCTTAAAAAGAGTTATGGATTACGAAAACAACATGTAATATATGTATGGCAAGCCTTTAGAGCATTGAAATGATTAAAAATCAATTAGGATAAAAATTATATTAATGAATCTATTAAGAGTCAGCTTCTTTGTTTTTGATCTTATACCACACTAAAAGAGACCTCACTTTCAACGATTGAACTGCACTTTTAGATCTAGATTGGAATTGGATTTGAATGTCTTTGGATCTTGTTTATAGTCGGTTTTCACTCCACTTTCCAAAACCTGGCTTACTCAATCTTGATATACCTTATACCAATACTTTTTTGTTAACATGAGATATTTTGGCAACTGCTCCATAATTGATTAGAATAAAATTTGGAATGGGTACCCTTGATGATATGAATCATTTAAAAAATAAACATATTCGTTCTGTAAAGGAGCTCAGCTTCCTTTTTTTATCTTATACTTCATTTGTAAATTTAAACTTCATTTTAATTGCATACGTGCGGCAACTTTTTCATTTTCTTCATCCTTTAACTTTCTCCTTTTATTGCACTTAATCTTTCACATAATAGCTTACTAATATCACTAAGGATAAAAGAGATTAGAAGTAAAACATTTTTTTAGTATTAAAACTATTGGTTAGGATCTTACTTGGTCTAACAATCTTCCTTTTTTATGATCATATAGCATTTGGTGTTATCGAAGAAAATGAAAGCCATTGAGTAATTTGTCCTTATTTTAAAGTAATATGCATGCTTCCTTTTAATTCATATGTCATGAAATGATCAAATTTTAATATCACAATTCTTTCCCCTTTTGGGAATCATCCAAAAAGAAAATTATAAAAATATAAGATATGTTTAATTAGATACAAGATCAAATAGAATTTCCAATAATCATTCTCAATTTTCTCCTAATCATGCAGATTCTATCCTCCGTGATAAATGCAACATAAAATGAATAACGTATTAAACTAATAAGAAAAAGTATGAGAAGATGTAGATATCACAGACAACATTCAAATGACTGCTCCG
Source organism: Pinacopodium congolense (assembly GCA_028565735.1). Taxonomy (NCBI): domain Eukaryota; kingdom Viridiplantae; phylum Streptophyta; class Magnoliopsida; order Malpighiales; family Erythroxylaceae; genus Pinacopodium; species Pinacopodium congolense. The sequence goes on from JAOXYD010216096.1 coordinate 11,202, forward strand.
TATATATAAAGAAATCTAATATTAGTTAACTTTTATCCCTTTTTGTTAACATTAAAAAGAGTGATGATTTTCAAGTCTATAAGCATCAAAGAAGAAGTAAATAAATTCCTTCCCCCATTTCAAAAACTCTATCATATAGGCATCGAGTACATGTAAAGTTTTGATAAAATCAACTGACAATTCTTTAATTTCTCATGTATCAATTTCAAAGGTTATTCTATATTTCTCCTCCTAAATACATGTAAAACTTTCTCCCCCTAAATACATGTATGCCAAATCAATGTTTTCAAATATTATCAATATGAAAGCAAATGAGTACCTCTATTAATTGTTACCTTATTTTCTTCCTCATTTAGTTCAACAACATGTTTACTTGTATCGTGTGAAGGCTCTTGGTAATTTTTCTTTTCAACTTAATTATTGGATGTATCAATATTAAGTCCTTATTTTATATCGATAGAGATGACGCCAATTGCTTGTATCTATTTGATGCCTTTTAATATTGACTTATAAGACTAAAAAAATCATTATATTCTATGTATCCATAAAAAATTTTGTACTTAAGGGTTAGTTTTTAAACTTTTTTCAAACCCATATTATTAAAGGTTTGTTTAAAAACCTTTGATTCGATAAAAAAAATTAACATATCTATAATATCTACAAAAATAACATATCATATATGTAAGGTGCTAAATCCTAATCTTATTAGAGGTATAGACTCAGGTAACTTCTTTCCATATTCAACATTGACACACATCCTAGCATAGCCAATTCTTCTTCTAAGTGTAGTATTCTCATCCATACATATTGGTTTCCTAATGAAACTACTTAAGTGACTTAACCCAAGGGTATACCAATATTCTAAAGGCATATTATGAAAATTGATCCATATTGAAATTTGTTCTTACTTCAATTTGTCTAAAGATATGCATGGTTTCCAAAATTGTAGGAAAATTGGAGAATTTTGGATGTGCCAAGGTCCTCCTTCCAAAGCTAGTTGTGCATTGGCAACCAAGTCAAATTTGAAGAGCACAAAATCCTCCTAATTCAATAATGCTTCAAACAACCCTCTGCTATTCCAAATATGTTGTGCCCAATTATTTAGGACAGGGAATGATGGTTGCTTATCAAAAAAAAAAAAAAATCAACAAGGCTGGTTCACCAAGATCTAGCACCCTCCTTTAATACCTCTATAAGAAGGTAAACAATGGACTGGGGTTAGCCAGGTTTGGAGGCTGAAAAACAAGAGCATCAGAGTATTTACCCCTCCACCACTTGTTTCTAGGTAAGTTTCTTGGTAATTGAAAGATTTGTTTCTTTGGTTGCACCATGTTCAAATTGGTTTAACGGGGGAAAATGGTCGATGTTGGTTAGGTCTGTGTTGCTCATTGTGGCAGGTGAAGTCATGGAAAGGAAGACAACAAGAAAGTGTAAGCATATCAAACACAATAAGATAGGAGATTGAATTTGGTAGGTGAAGGAAGATAGCAAAAGAGGTTAGGCGTATCAAACACAATAATGGTGTGGTTTGAATGGAAGAACTTGATTGATGGTTTTGAAACGAAAACCAATAATCTAGGCATAGATCTCATGACAACGTAATTTCCAACGCTAAGATTCCAATAATCACTTAACCTACAAATTTTTTTGGTCAATAAGATTGTGAGACATTGGCCAATAAGATTGTGACAATATAATTTTTCTTTCTTTTTCTTATTTTTTAGTTAAACTAATTGCTTCCCCATCACCTGAAGTTTAGTTCTTTCATGTAAATATAGACGCCCTTCTAAAGAAAAATCTTATATGAAATCCATAAATAGCTAATCTTTTGAAATTTCAAACTTTGAAATTTTAATCCATAATAAAGTGCTCATTTTAAAAAAAACGATCTTATCATCTAAAACACACATGACAAGAGCATCTAGGGTTAAAAGAAAAGTAACATTAATCTTTAATATGCTATCAAAGCAAGTAAATCAATTATTTTCTCTATAATAAGGGCTAAAGATGAAAATGAGACTCATTGATAATGAAGCAAGTGACTAGAAAAACCTGAAAGTAAAGAAGAAAAGCCCATAAATAGAAACTAACCAAAACCCTATGCAATCACTGTAACGCCACTACTACTACACCTTTCACTTCCCAATTCAAGGCAATTTCCAATTCAAGTAACCTTAATTTTTCTTCAATTCAATTTCCAATTCAACTCAAACCCTAAATTCACCAATTCCATTCTCCAAGTAGTCCAATAATTAAAACTTTATAATTTAACAATTAACTTAAATAAAAAGGTAATTGTTCATAAATGAAAATCATAATTTTCAATATCAATAAATTCAATAGCTTGTCTGTTTATTACAACATTTCAGCCACATAATAAAAAAATTCAAATGCTAAAATAAAAATGATAAACTATTCAAAAGTAGATCATGTAACATCTTGCGACAAGTTGAGCATCATGAAATTTTCCACCAATACCAATCAAGATCTAGAATATGTAAGAACTATTAAATATCTCCTGAAAATATCCACGGGTAAGGGATGAGCTGCCAACTCAATAAAGATTTACTAGTATGTACCCATCATGCATTATGTAATCCATATAGACAGCATAGAGAATATACATTAATATAACATCACAAATTTGCATATCTCAACGCATCATAATTAATATTACAATTTATATCACTCACATTTATTTGTAAATTATTCTATATTAGTTCTTCAATTTCTATATTTTTAGTCTAACCTTTTTCTTAATTTAAGGGTCTTGCTTGACCTAATAAAGCTATATTCAATGATCTGCAGGCAAATAGACCATACAGGATACCTCTCACCCCAAAGATATCCTGGGTATTCCTACCTCGGAATATCAGGTTTTATCACAATGAATCATTCATGATACTTCTCACCCCATAAGTATCATGGGTATTCCCACCTAAGAATACCAATATAAATCATAAGGACATCCCCATCCCAAGACATTTCGACACATATCTAATAATTAGTATTAATCTTGTAACATGAATATCAAGACCATCGGATATAAACCTATCTAGGCATGCCACTAATTACTCTACTTATAATTTTCCTTGTTATTTCACCTATTCACAATCAATCAATCATAATTTTGCATTTCAACATCGCAATTCCCACACTTTAATATTATCGTGATTTAATCATAATTTATGTCCAAGTATAATTATACTTATAATAAAATTCCTAACAACTTTCACAAATCGCATAAAATTCAAATAAAGCAATAATCCTATGTTGCATACATCGCATAATCACATTGCTTATAATTTTTTCAAAGTCTATATAAAAAGGCATGTTTTATTTTCAAAAATTCATACACATCATAATATTCATTTATATGCAAAATTTTTCACACAATAGAATCTATTTAAATCCCATTTTTCATACAAATTCAGATTTTTCACTATTTACGCAAAACTCGCAAATAAAATATTTTAACTTCCTAATTTTTATATACAAAAAAATATCATCACGTTTTCACATAAAACACAAAATAGGATACATTTTAAATTAATCCTTACTTGAACATTGCAAAATTCCAAATTCTTATCTGTCTCGATCTTGTCTCCTTCTAATTCACCTTCTACACCTATTTATAAAATTTTTAATTAGACTAAATAAATAAATAATATGCTCTAAAATATTCTTAATTCAATAATCTATCCTAATTTTTCTAAAATAATGAAATAAATCCTAAACTCTTCAAAATCTCAAACTATACCTCAACTCCTTTAAAATTACAACTTCACTTAAACTTCCAAAATTTACATATTTGCCACTAAAATATATTTTTTCTCTCACTCTTTCACCTTCCTTTCTCTCTCCTTCCTCCCGTCACATCTCTCTCACTCACATGACTCCTCCATCTTCTCCATTCTTCCTCTCTCTTTTTTCTCTCTCCCTTTTTTTTTCTTCTTTTCTTCTTCTTCTTCTCCATCATTGGCCCTTCTCTCCTTCTCCCATGGTTGTCTAGAATTTTTTTTCAATCCCTTTCTCTATTTAGTTTTCACTTTACTCCATTAATAACGATAGTAAAGATCGACCATTATACTTACCTTACAACAAGCAATATAAAAGTTGAAAAGAGATGATGATGGCTTGAGAAAACTAAAAAAGATTGAAGAAAAGGGGGAGGGATGGTGCTACTGTTGTTTAGGGGGAGATGAAGGAAGAAAAACTGAATTTAAAACCTATTATTAAGTATATGGGTCATGAACTAGGTTGGGTTTTATTTTCTATTTATTTTATGGGTTTTATAGTTTTTCCCCCTTATGAAAAAATTCTTCCTCGAAATTTACTTACATACCTGAATTTAAAAAAAAAGGATATTGTAGTCGCATATCGTCTTTTACTTCCTATGTGGCTTCTCTCAAAAACCAGTGATGACTTCATAGAACTCGCACTATAGGTATGTGTCTCCTCCTCAACTGTCTAATCTCCCTCTCTAAATCTCAATTGGCTCTTCTTTTTAAGTTAAATATGTAATCACTTCAATCTCCGGTTCAGGTATGACATGACTTTGATTCGATCGATATCGTCTCAACATAGATACATGAAAAACATCATGTATTTGCGATAACTCTGGAGGTATAGTCAATCTATAAGCTAATGGGCCAACACGTTAAATAATCTCGTAAGGCTCAATATATCTTGAACTCAACTTTCCTCTTCTTCTAAACCGCACTATACCTTTCCAATGTGACACTTTCAAAAATACTTTATCACCTACTTTATATTCCATCTTACATCTTTGTAGGTTAGCATAACTTTTCTACTTATCTTGAGTAACTATCAAACATTGCATCACCACTTCAATCTTCTCTACCATTTTTTGAATCAATTCTGGTCTCTCTAAAATCCTAGCACCCTTAATATCCCAACATATTGGATTTCTACATCATTCCCATATAACGCTTCAAAAGGTGCCATCCTGATGCTGAAATGATAACTATTATTATAAGCAAACTCTATCAAATACAAGTATAAATCCCAATCTCCTTCAAAATTTAAAACACATGCCCTCATCATATCTTCCAAGTCTGAATATTGCACTCAGATTGACCATCTATTTGCAGATGGAAAGTTGTACTCAAATTCAATTTAGCACCTAATGCCATTTGTAAACTAGTTCAGAATCGAGTGTAAATCGAGGATCTCGACCTGAAACTATAGACACTGGTACTCTATATAATCTCATTATCTCATTTACATATAATCTAGCTAGCTTATCTAAAAAGTCTGTCTACTGAATTGGTAAAAAGTAGGCAGACTTAATCAGTCTATCCATATAACCCAAATAGTATCATGCCTACATCGCGTATCTAGGTAAACCCACGACAAAATCTATAGTAATTTTCTCCCATTTTCATGATGTTATCGACAAAGATCTTAATTTTCTCGCCGAAGCCTAATACTTAGTCTTAATTTGTTGACAAGTCAGACACTTAGCTATAAAAATCACCGTATCTTTTTTCATAGTTGACCACCAATAATAAAGTTTCAAATTCTGATAAATCTTAATTGCACTAGGATGCATCGCATAAGGTGCATAATGAGCCTCTTATAGAATTTCTTGCAACCCATCGACATTTGACACATACATTCGAGCTCTCATCACTAACAATCCATTTGACCTCATTGAAAAATTAGGTTTCTTTTCTTATTGTATTTTATCCCTCATTCTTTACAAATACGAATCTTGAATATGTGCCTCACCAATCCAATCACTCAATTCATTTCAAATTCGTAAGGTAGTCATTAATCCTACCACATCATCAACTTCTAACTTAACATCCAAGGCTCTCATCTTTACTAACGATGTCACACTTCTTCCATTTAAATTGATTAACACCCCAAAATTCTTTCTGCTTAATGCTTCTGCCACTATATTCTCCTTTCCTAGATGATAGTCGATAGTGCAGTCATAATCTTTTAATAACTCTATACATCTCATTTGCCTCAAATTCAATTTCTTTTGAGTCAGAATACATTTCAAGCTCTTATGATCTGTGAGAACCCAAAAGGTTTCTCCATATAAGTAATATCTCCAGATCTTCAATGCATGTATTATAGCTGCTAACTTTAAATTTTGTGTGGAATAATTCACCTCATGAGTTCTCAACTAACAGAAGACATAAGCTATTACCTTCCCACTTTGCATCAATACGCACCCCAATCTCAAATTTGAGGCATCTGTATATACCTCAAAACCTTCACCACTTGTTGGTAACACTAAGATAGGACTAGATGTTAATCTCTTCTTTAACTCCTCAAAGCTCTCTTGACACTAATCGATCCACTGGTAAGGAACTCCCTTCTTTAGCAAATTTGTTAATGGGCTACTATTGTTGAAAAATCCTATACAAATCTTCTATAATATCCAGCCAGCCCGAAGAAACTTATGATCTCTGTCACACTTTTGGGTGGCGCCTACTCCATGATTGCCTTCACCTTTGCAGGATCTAGCTTCACACCCTCTTTGGACACAACATGCCTTAATAACACTATCTACTCAATCCAGAATTTACACTGACTTAATTTGACATACAATTGTTTCTCCTCTAGAACTTGCAATACCATTCTCAAATGACTTTCATGCTCTTCCTTACTCCTTGAATACACCAAGATATCATCAATGAACACAATCACAAACTAATCTAAATGCTCCTGAAAAGTTCTATTCATCATAGCCATAAAAGCAATTAGGTCATTTGTGAGTTTAAATGGCTTCATTAAAAACTCATAATAACCATACCGTGCTCGAAAGGCAGATTTAGGTGTATCATGTTCTGCTATTTGCAACTACCAATACCCAGACCTCAAGTCAATTTTTGAAAATACTATAGATCTTCTCAACTAATCTAATAAATCATCAATTCGAGATAAAGATATTTATTCTTGTTATATAGTTTAACTGTCGATAGTCAATACATAATCTCATGCTACCATCCTTCTTCTTCACAAATAAAACTAGTGCTCCCAAAAGTGAAATACTAAGTCTGATAAACCCTTTTTTCAACAATTCCTCTAATTGATTTTTCAACTCCTGTAACTCCACAGATACCATCCTGTAAGGTGTAATAGATATATGAGCAACTCCGTGTAGCATCGCGATTATAAAATCAACATCTTGTAGAGGTGGCACTCCTGGTAAATCATCCAAAAAATACTTTTGGAAACTCTCTAACTATAGGTATCTCCTCTATCGCAGGGCTTCTCTCCCTTATATCTACTATATGAGCCAAGTATAGATCGCATCCAACTGATATTAGTTGTCTTGCTATTACTTCTAAAATAATACAAGCTGACAACCCTTTACGTTCCTCCACGAACATTACTTTCGATTTACCAAATGACTCATTTATACTAACCAATCCATTCCTAATATCAAATCAAACTCCTTTAAGTCTATTATAATTAAATTTGTAGGCAACTCTATCTCCCCAATCCTCAGTGGGCTTACTCTCTATACTCTATTTACTATTACACTCTTTCCCACAGATAAATAAACCCTCAAATCATACCCCAAAGTATTACTTTTACCTGAAATTTTCGATAAAAAATCATATGTAATATAAGAATGGGTAGAGTCAGGATCTAATAATACATGTTCCTTAACATCAAATAAAGAAATCGTACCTGATATCACGTCGTTAGCTTCGGATGTCTCTTCCATGGTCATGTGATAAACTCTAGCCTATGTCTGGGATGGAACTAATGATGTCCCAACACTATGATGCATAATTCCATGTCCTTCACTTCCAGCACCTTGACCTCTACTTGCTTCTTTACCACTGCCTCCTAAGTGACTCTGTTCTTATGCAGAGCCACTAATAACAGCACCTGAACCCCCTAAGGTAAGACAATCCCGCTTGAAGTGCCCTCTATCTCCGCATACATAACACACTCCATCACCTCCACTGGGTCCCTAACATGACCCTGAATGGAATCTTCCACAAGTCTACCACCCATGCCCTGAACCAAATCCTATGGTAAATGATCCTCTTGCTCCTTGATTTGGTTCCTTACTAGAACCAATTGAAGGTGAACTGAAAGTATTGTAGCTCTCAACCCCTTTACGGAATCCTTTAAATCTATTGAAACTCGTTAAACTGCTCCTTCTAAATATTGTACCATCCCTCTGATAATTACTTCCTCCAGCTAACCTAGTATACCCCTATGTCTTCTTAGTAGGTTGACTAGACTCACCTCTAGTATCAGATTACTTCCTCTTTATCTCATTTCCCATCTTCTCTTAGTCTAATATCTCCTCCATCCTAAGTGCAGCACTCAAGAGTCTCTTAAAATCAGTACTTCCTTCACTAAGCTCCTTTCTAATATCAATTCAGAGTCCCTGCTTAACGATA